>JAVJIF010006411.1:0-196812 GCA_038442645.1 Agave tequilana | reverse complement strand
TCACCCAGAAGGATTTTAACTCCACTAGCTTGTCCACACAGGACTACCACTAAGGGAACCTCCACGAGGATTTGGGGCAATACAATCACAAGAGTACCCAAACTCCTCTCCTTACAAACACAACCTCCTCCTTGAGGCACAACTCCAAGCCAACAAACAATCACCTCACAACTTGAGGATTAGCACAAAGCTTACACAAGATCACCTCACCACTTGAGGATACAACCCAATGCACAACCTCCTCAACACAATGAGAGAAAGGCACAAAGCCAAGCAAAGATGGGTTTACAACTTGTTGGTCTAAACAACAACCACAAATAATTTCTTTCCCACACAGGATCCTATAGAATAAGATGTAATGTAGCTCAAGTGTGGAGAAAACCAAGGTATAGAAAACAAATACTCAAAGAAAATCCTTGAAAAAACTAGAAATAGAGATGAAGAAGTTGAATCAAACACTTTTCCCAAAACCCTTTTCTTTGATTTTCCAACCCTACAAAAACACCAAATAGATTGTTTCAATTTAAATCCCAAAAACTTCTTTGATTGCTGTGAAAACACTGGAGAGTCATGAAAAATTAGCACCAAAATCTTAGAGAAAAACTCTTTCCAATTGGGTATTTATAGTCCCCAGAAAATTATAGCCGTTGGCAGCAGAATCTGCCAAAACTGAACTATCGATCGACCGGTCGGTCGACCGGCCAACGGTCACTTTTGACCGCTGACAGCTACCGGTCGACCGCTCGTCGACCGGATAAGAAACAGAGAGCAAACGACTCTCTGTCCGGTCGACCGCTCGGTCGACCGTGCACAACCCGAGAGCACCTGCTCTCAGTCGGTCGACCGTGCGGTCGACCGGCTCAAGGGGCAGCCCAGCGTATCCGTTCACGTCGGTCGACCGCTCGGTCGACCGGCTACTTGGTGCGGTCGACCGACCTAGCCTGGCAGCAGCAGTCCTGGTCAGAAAACATGTAATTTTTAATCCTAAAATTTCCATAAAATCTCTAAAATTACACAAAATAGTTTTATCATTTTATATTGAAATGTAAACTTGTGTTAATAATTTCAACACAAATTTCAAATATCATGAACCAATTTTTGTGTTATAGAGATTTTGCCAAAACAAAAACCGTATTTTCTAAACCTGGATTTTGAATAGAAAATACATTTTGTCCAAAACTTATCCAAATAAAAAAAACATGAATATTTAAACACTTTGAAGCATGATGCATATGGATAGAAATCTAATATACATGAAACATATACATATCATAGTTTTTGTCTTTAATTCCAAAAATAAGTTTTGTTAAAACACAAAACTAAACACATGAATAGGTATATCAAAGTAAGTTTGTCTAAGTAGTTTGAAGCATGCATGTATATAGAACAAATCTAATATACACTAAACCATGTAAACTTGTTTTGATATAATATCTATTCATGAAAATCAAGATCGGTTTAAACCATAACTCGAAAACCAATATTCAAAACATGAAACATGTATGTTGTGAACTTGAGCTTATCATACTATTCTAATCTTTACAAATGGATCTAAACACAAACTAAACTAGGTACCGATGTCTACTTGTAGAGCGCCGTCTCCAAGCCGACTCAGTCCAAAACTCCGTGATTCACCGAGCTTGACTCCAAAGAGTGCTATATATGATCTTTGACGCTCGGGCTCTTGAATCATCATGTGAAAGCTTACAAAACATCTTGTTGAAGCTAATCACCAACTAATATCTTGATTAATGATCTGAAACTAAAATCACAAGATAATTATACACATAACTACATGAGTTAATCATCATCAAAACTAGAGTGGAAGGCCTTTGGGCCAACAACAATAACTTCATCTAAGAAGAAAGTACTTGCCTTCCATACATCCTCAGATATTGACAATTCAGATGACAATGAAGGGAGATGGCAATGCAATCAGAAAATTCAAAAATTATGAAAAAAGGTAAGTTTAAAAAGAATAAAGTTAGTAATGATAATCTTTTTGTTTTAAGTGTAACAAACTAGGTCACATAAAGAAGGATTGCCCATTGATGAAATCTAAAGGAAAATTTAAGAATTTCAATAAGTTCAACGAAAAGAAGAAAGCCTTCCAAGTAACTTGGGATGATAGCGATTCATCTTCCTCTGACGAAGAAGAAGCCACTGAAACCTACCATATCTACTTCATGGCTCAAGAAGATGAGGTACCTTATAAGAAAAGTGGATACTTGATAATGGTTGTTCCAAACACATGACCGGGACACATTCAACTATTGTCTTCCATTCAAATCAAAAAGGGAGGTACATTAATATTTGGAGACAATAACAAAGGAAGGGTTATTGGTATCGACATGGTTGGTTACATTTCAAAATCCCTTATTGAAAATATTTTTTTTGGTAAGAGGTTTAAACACAATCTATTAAGTAATAGTTAGTTATGCGATAAGGGTTACAAAATGTTTTTGAAAAAGATGCATGTCTTATATATGATACAAACTGAAAGATATATTGTTTAAAGATTCTCATAACAATAATATTTATGAGTTATCAATAACTTGTATATCATCAAGTGATAACATATGTTTACTTGCTTCTAATAATGACTACTTTTTATGGCATAAAAGATTTGGTCATTTAAATATGAAAACAATTTCTAAGATTTCTAAATTTGATTTAGTTAAAAGCTTTTGAAAAGATTATTTTTGTGATTCTTGTCAATTAGGAAAATAAGTTAAATCATCTTTTAAATCTAAAGATTTAGTTTCTATTAATAGACCTCTAGAACTGTTGCAATTGAATTTATTTGGTCCTGCTCGTGTTGCTTCTTTAACAAAAGTAGGTATGTTTTTGTTATTGTTGATGATTATTCACGTTTTTTGTAGGTAATATTTCTAAAGAATAAAAATGATACTTTTAATGAGTTTTCATGTTTTTGTAAAAGAATTCAAAATCTAAAGTCTCTAAACATAGTCACTATTCGAAGTGATCAAGGAGGAGAATTTGAAAATGAATCTTTTGCAAATTTTTGTGATACGTATGGTATTACACATAACTTTACATTTCCTAGAGCATCTCCTCAAAATGGTGTTGTAGAGAAAAAGATAGGACTTTGAAGAATGTGCTAGAACTATGCTTATGGACAGTCATTTACCAAATATTTTTGGGGCTGAAGCTGTTGCTACTACATGTTATGTTTTTATATCGTGTGCTTATTCGACCTATTTTAAACGAAATATCTAATGAACTGTTTTACAACAGATTCCAAAGTTTCTTATTTCAAGGTTTTTGAATGTAAATGTTTTTTTTAAATACATGAGATGCTTTAGATAAATTTGATGCTAGATCCAATAAAGATATTTTTATTGGATATTCTACTCAAAGTAAAGCATATAGAATTTTTAATAAGAAAGCATTTACTATTAAAGAATTATTGCATGTTAAATTGATGAATCTTTGACTAAGCCTATTTCTAATACATTTTCACATGATGATAATGATATCATAGATACTCCTATTGATAATACTATTATATCTTCTGATAATACTAACATTTCTAATGTTGATAAGACTCCTACTGAGTTACCTAAAGCATATATTGAAGTAAGGATCATCCACATGATTTGGTTATTGGAGATATAACTCAAGGCGTTCAGACTAGGTCCAAGTTAAACTACATGACACAAATTACTTTCATATCACTCATTGAATCGAAGAATATCAAAGAAGCATGTGCATATGATTTTTGGACTATTGCAATGCAAGAAGAGTTGAATCAATTTGTCAGAAATGATATTTGGGATCTTGTACAACGTCTTACTGATCATCTAGTCATCAGTACCAGATGGGTAATTAAGAACAAACTTGATGAATCAGGTCAAGTTATTAAGAGCAAAGCAAGATTAGTTGCACAAGGATACAATCAAGAAGAAGGTATTGATTTTGATGAACTTATGCACTAGTAGCTAGACTTGAATCCATTCATATTGTACTTATTTTTGCTTGTTTTATGAATTTCAAACTTTATCAAATGGATGTTAAAAGTGTTTTTTTAAATGATTTTATTAAAGAAACTATTTATGTTGAACAACCTCCAAGTTTTGAACATGAAAAATTTTCAAACCATGTTTTTAAACTTAGAAAGTTTTATATGGTTTAAAACAAGCACCACACGCTTGGTATGATAGATAAAAAGTTTTCTTTTAAATTTTGGTTTAAGATGGGAAGAGCAGATATAACACTTTTTATTACACATGTTAATAAAGATATCTTAATTATACAAATATATGTTGATGATAATTTATTTGGATCTACTAACAATAATCTTTGTCAAGAATTTTCGAAGACTATGCAGAGTGAATTCGAGATGAGCCACATGGGTGAACACACTTACTTTCTCGGTTTGCAAATAAAGCGAATGAATGATGGAATTTTCATTTCTCAGTACAAGTATGCAAAGGAACTTCTTATAAGATTTGGTATGAAAATTCTGGTAGTAACAACATTCCCATGAGTACTACTACATTCCTAGACAAAGATGAAAATAGTAAGAATGTTGATCAAAACTATATCGAGGTATGATTAGTTCTTTACTATATTTTACTTCAAGCAGACCTGATATTATATTCAGTGTTTGCTTATGTGCTAGATATCAATCAAATCTTAAGGAATCATACCTTAAAACAGTGAAAAAGATTCTTTGATATATTAATAACACAATCAATTATGATTTATTTTATTTGAAATCACAATCACATTTGATTTACTATCATATAGTGATGCGGATTTTGCTGGATGTAAATCTGATCGGAAGAGTACTAGTAGTACTTGTAATTTTTTTAGACATTCACTAGTATTATGGTTTAGTAAAAAATAAAATTCTATATCATTATTAACAATTGAAGCAGAATATATCGCTGCTAATGTTGCATGTGCTCAGATTTTATGAAAGAAACAAATCTTATTTGATTATGGTATGTCTATCACAAATTCACCTATTTTGTGTGATAATACTAGTTCTATTAACTTATTAAAAAATCCAATTCATCATTCACGTACAAAGCATATTGATATTTGACATCATTTTTACGTGATCATGCTTTAAAAATGATATTTCACTAATTTTATATTAACTGATAATCAAATTGCAGATATTTTTATAAAACCTCTTAAAGGAAAATATTTTTATGAGATTTCGAAGAGATTTGGGTCTTTGCAATATTTTTGAAATTAAATATTTTTTCAAATTTGTTTCATGCATTTTTTCACTTATTAGTCGACTTACTAAAGTCAATTAGTCGACTTATAAAGTCCCTAGTCGACTTTTGTTATCAAACAAAAATATGGTGTTATTGAGCTATACAGAGTCAGTTAACTATATCGACCAATGAGTCGACTAACAGGAGGATTAGTCAACTAATCATGGACCCAAGTCGACTAACCCTGTAAAAATCTATGTTTTGTTATTGGATTTTTGACGTTCGAACCCGACTCATTTCATAAATTTTGCATCTGATCTCCACCTATTTTCAATCCTAACCATTGATCTTTTATTTACTTCTCATTTTTACCTTCCCCCTCATAAAAGCCCTTGTTTTTATTGGTTCCTCTCTCCAGCCGCAAGCAACAGTCAACTACAGCAGTTGCAGCAGAACCTATTCCTTTTTCCTTCAAATTTCTTGGTAAAATTCGTTCTAATCTATGTAATTCCTGCTTTCCCAACCTTAATTTCAGTTCTAATCATGTCTAGATCTAAGAAATCTAAGTATACACAATCTCATTCCTCTCAAACAGATTTTAGGGTTTTCTTAAAAATCCTGCTTTAGAAGATGATTACTTAAGATTTCTCAGTTAGAAATCTTGCGTGGTAGATTTGTTAAGTATGAAGACTTTCATAACTATGATATTGTCTCTTATCTTCAAAATTCTAGTCTTTATACTATATTTTCTACTGATTCTAGGCAAGGGTATTATCCTTTCTTGATCCACCTTTTTTACACAAATTTAACCTCTGAAGACAATGATGATAATGTTCATATCTATTCTCAGGTTAAAGGTGTGCATATCAAGTTATCCCCAAAACCTTTAGATAGTATTTTCTCTATTCCCTGTCATGGCCTATCTATTAATGACATTGATATGAATGATGATGAGGTCTTATCAAATATCTTTCTTCCTGGTCAAGGACTACCAATGACTAACAATAATTAAAACCTATTACTCGTCTAATTGGTCGTATCCTTGCCTATATATATGCCCAAAAACTGGGAGTTATAACTATTATTCCTGTGATTTAGCTACTTGTGTCTATGCCATCATGGCTGGACTAGAAGTTAATTAGGGAAAGATAATATTTGATAATCTTGTCAAGGACCATACTTCCTTCTCACCATATGGAGCCTTTTTGTCGCATGTGTTTTCGAAAATTTCACATAGATCTGAAAATCACCTAGAGGGGGGGTGAATAGGTGATGAAGCTAATCAAAGGGCAATTTAAAAATTATGAAGCAAGTGAATGCAAATGCAATGCAACAATCTCCCAAAACAAGACTAAGAGCCGTATGCCCCTTGCGGGGTTCTGAACTCCTTCCTCCGGCTTCCTCGTAAAATGAGTTAGAGGTGCGCAATGCAACCTTGTTGTATGGGATTTTGATTGACAAGATGAAGTATGATGAAATGGCAATAGTAATCAAAAACACAAGTAATAGCAAGGGAAAGTAAACCAATCGCAAACACAAAGATATGTTATCGAGGTTCGAGCACCCAGCTCTACTCCCCGCCTTCCCCAGAAGGATTCTAGCTACTTCCACTATCACAAAGATCAATTACAATGGAGTACCCAACTCCTACAATTTCAGCACAATTGAATTCCTTAGTAATCAAAAGATCACAAACTCTCTCTTTCAAATATCTCTTCCCTTACAAAGGTCCTTAGAGAATATTGAGAAGGAATGAAGCTCTTGTGTAAGTGAAGAAAAATGAAATCAAATCAGAGAGTATTATCAAGAAAACACTTCTGAAATGAGTGAGAAATATCAGCACAAAAACCAAGAAAAATAGCTCTTTTGAATATCACAAACTTTGAATTTTTCTCTTGAATAATTGTTGTAAAGAAACTCTCCCCAAACACCCCTATTTATAGGAGAGGGCTAGGGTTTAGGGTTAGGAATTAATTACTGAAGATTAGGAAGTAATTAGTTCCAAATATACCCTCCAACGGATTTTTAATTTCAAAAATCAAGTTTAAAACAGCTATTAAAAAATCTGCCCGTTACTGTTCAACGGACACATCGGTCGACTGGCCCGGTCGACCGATAGTTCAAAAATCCGACCGTTATGAACTATCGGTCGACTGATCCAGTCGACTGAAAAGATACAGAGAGCAAAACAAACTATCGGTCGACCGATCCGGTCGACTGATGCCTGACTGAGACTTAAAATAAAATTCCGGTCGACTGTCGGTAGACAGTCGGTCGACCGACAGACGTGCACACGGATACGTGCACTCTGCCAGGACATCGGTCGACTGGTGGTAGATAACCGGTCGACCGGCTCAGGCCAAAAGATGAAATAAAAATGGAATTTTGAAGAGATTAATATTTTTATCAAATCTATTTCAAACACAAATTCAGTATATAACATAATAAAGAATTTGTAGAAGAAAGATTTAGTATTAAAATATTTTTGTATATTTATAAGAAATAAACTTGGAAATGGTATACGCGTGAAACGTGTGTATTTGAGCTTCAAACCTACTCTCTATTCTTTAACATGCTATAAAGCTAGAAAATAAAACCTAAGGACCTCTGAAGCAATCTTTGAGCCATCCAATGCCTTGCTAGTGCCTTCTCTTCTATCATGTTCCTTCCTTGATGTGCAATTTGCCTTCAATGCTTGTTGGAACTTAGAAGTTTTTGCAAAAGCGAAGCGAATGAACTCTAAACATGGTACAAAACCTGAAACTCATCTTAGACAAAAGATTAGTACCAAATAGCACTTATTTGGTTTGTTATCATCAAAACACAAAACAATGGAGAGTGTAACCTCTTGGGCCAACAATCTCCCCCTTTTTGATGATGACAAAACAAATAGGTTATAAACAAAATATAGGGAGGAGAAAACTCCCCTTAAATTATGCTATATTTAAAACATATAAAAATGCTCTAGATACCAATAATTGAAATGATAAATAGAAGTGATGCACCAATTATTGAAGTCAATTTAAAACAACAATACAATACAAATAAACTCAAAACTTGCACTTGATATCAAAAACACCAAAAATCTATCAAAAACACCAAAAATCAAAAATTGCTCCTTGATACCAATTTTAAACAAAAATACCAACTAAAATACAAAAACCAAAAACTCATAAAACCAAAACATCATATAAATTCATATGGAACCAAGACCAAATGAACTTATTTTTGTCCATGTAAACTTATTCTCCCCCTTTTTGTCATACATCAAAAGGGTTAGAAAAACATGTTTAATCAATAATACACATTTTAACTCTCCACAAATAAACGAAAATCTAGCAAAATCAAGTGGTTTTGTGAAAATATCGGCTAGTTGAAAATCGGTGGAAACATAATCAATATCTATATCACCTTTCTCAAAATGATCTCTAAGAAAGTGATATCTAATCTCAATGTGCTTGGTCTTACTATGTTGATTTGCATTTTGGTTAGATGAATAGTACTAGTATTATCACAAAATATTTTAATATTTTTATAATGCAAATCATAATCAAGGAGAGTATGTTTCATCCAAGGACTTGTGCACAACAAGCCCCGCGGCAACATACTCCGCCTCGGCGGTTGATAGAGCTACGGAATTTTGCTTCCTAGAGGACCATGAACAAGGCAATTACCGAGAAATTGACATGTCCCACTAGTACTCTTTCTATCTACTCTACAACCCGCATAGTCGGCGTCCGAATAACTAATCATAGAGAAATCTATAGTTTTCGGATACCAAAGACCTAAACCAATCGTTCCCTTAACATATCGAATAATGCGTTTTACGGCAATTAAATGAGATTCCTTGGACACGATTGAAATCTAGCACAAAGACACACACTAAACATGATATCCGGCCTACTTGCCGTTAAATATAAAAGACTACCTATCATGCTTCTAAACAATTTAATATCAACATTTTTACCTTGTTTCGTCCTTATCAAGCTTGGTTGTTGTAGCCATGGGAGTGTTGCAAGCTTTAGCGTCTTCAAGTCCAAACCTCTTCACGAGTTCCTTAGCGTATTTGGCTTGAGAGATGAAGTTCCCATCATGCAATTGCTTGACTTGGAGTCCAAGAAAAAGTTGAGCTCACCCATGGAGGACATTTCGAATTCTTGTTGCATTACCTTTTCAAAA
The DNA here is from genome assembly GCA_038442645.1 of Agave tequilana. Taxonomy (NCBI): domain Eukaryota; kingdom Viridiplantae; phylum Streptophyta; class Magnoliopsida; order Asparagales; family Asparagaceae; genus Agave; species Agave tequilana. Next base: position 187,438 of record JAVJIF010006411.1, on the reverse strand, counting down.
TCCTTGCATAAAACTTCATTAGTAGAACCGAAAATAATATCATCAACATAAATTTGGACAATTAAAATATCATTATCAACATGCTTAGTGAAGAGAGTGGTGTCTACTTTGCCTTTAATAAAGTTATTTGAAATTAGAAAACTTGAAAGCCTTTCATACCAAGCTCTTGGAGCTTGTTTTAAACCATACAAAGCCTTATCAAGTTTGAAAACAAAATCGGGATGAATATGATCGATAAAACCGGGAGGTTGAGAAACATAAACTTCTTCATTAAGAAAACCATTTAAAAATGCACTTTTTACATCCATTTGAAAAAGTTTGAAATTTTTAAAAGATGCATAAGCTAGTGTTATCCGTATGGCTTCAAGCCGTGCTACGGGTGCAAAGGATTCCTCAAAGTCGATTCCCTCAACTTGAGTGTAACCTTGGGCCACTAACCTAGCTTTATTCCTAATGACATTTCCGGACTCATCCATCTTGTTTCTAAAGATCCACTTAGTACCAATTATTGGTCTATCGCGGGGCTTAGGAACAAGGTGCCAAACTTGGTTGCGCTCAAATTGATTGAGTTCCTCTTGCATGGCAAGCAACCAATATGGGTCCGTCTCGGCTTCGAGAATGCCTTTGGGTTCAAAATGAGAAATGAAAGCAAAGTTACCACATAGGTCATGGAGTTTGGAGCGCGTTGTGACTCCTCTTGAAGCGTCACCGATGATGAGCTCCTTAGGATGATTTGTAGCATATCTCCAAGCTTTGGGAAGCGGTTGAGTGCTTTCCTCATTATCCTTTTGAACTTCACCTAAAGGTTCTTGCTTATCTTCTTGAGCGGGTGAGTCCTTCAAGGATAGTTTCTCCATGCTTTCACCTAATGGTTCAATCTCTACAACATTCTCAACAAACACATTAGATTCTTCAAACTTAACATGCATAGTTTCTTCAATAGTAAGTGAAGATCTAATGAAAACTCTATATGCTTTGCTAGTAGAGGAATATCCAACAAAGATAGCCTCATAAGCTTTAGCATCAAATTTACCCAAATTCTCTTTTGTATTTAAAACAAAACACTTGCATCCAAAAACTTTGAAATATGAAACATTTGGTTTTCTAAAATGATACATTTCAAAAGAAGTTTTAGAAGAATTTTTGCATAAATATACGGTTTGATATATAGCATGCGGTGTTTACGGCCTCGGCCCATAAATATTGAGGGAGGTCGTATTCACTTATCATTGTCCTAGCCATCTCTTGAAGTGTTCTATTTTTCCTTTCTACAACTCCATTTTGTTGTGGAGTTCTAGGACAAGACATTTCATGCTTAATTCCCTTTTCATCACAATAAGTCATGAAGAGTTGGTTCACAAATTCACCACCTCTATCACTCCTTATTTTCAAAATCGGAAAACCTTTTTCTTTTTCAACTCTTTTTCTAAAAATCTTAAAGTGAGAAAAAGTTTGATCTTTATTTTGCAAAAAGAAAACCCAAGTAAATCGAGAGAAATCATCAACTAAAACAAATGCAAATCTACTTCCATTTAAGCTTTTAGTTTTAGTTGTCCAAATAAATCCATGTGAATTAATTCTAGAGGTCTAGTTGACATGATATCCTTGATTGGTTTAAAGGAAGACTTGGTTTGTTTCCCAAGTTGGCACGCACCACAAATGCGGTCTTTCTCAAAACTCAAGCAAGGAATACCCTTCACCAATTCCTTTGAATTAATTCTATAAATGTTCAAAAGAAGCATGTCCTAATCTTCTATGCCAAAGCCATGAATTTTCATCAAAAGCATTTAAACACTTAGTAGAACACTCTACATTAAGCATGTCAATTATATAACATTATCATCACGAAAACCGGTTAAAATACAATCATTCGATTTAATATCAAAAATCTTACAAGAAGTGTCATCAAAAACAACTTTAAGACCACGATCACAAATTGACTAATACTAAGCAAATTATGTTTCAAACCATCAACTAAAACAACATTCTCAATAATAGGAGATGAACCAATTTGAATATTACCAATACCAATGATTTTGCCTTTGGAATCATCCCCGAAGGTGACGGAGCCACCTTCCATGTACCTTGATAGGGTTGTGAAGTTGTTGATATCCCATGTCATGTGTCTTGAACAACCACTATCAAGGTACCACCGCTCCCTACGTCTTGGAGCCTTGGTGTGTACCTACATCAAACAAATTAGGGCTTGATTTTGGTACCCACATTTTCTTGGGTCCATGAGGGTTAAAACCATTACCCAAACAAGATTATTTGAGCTATGCAATTTATCATAACAAAATTTAGCTAAATGTCCATTTTTGCCACAATATGTACATCTATAGACTCTACCATATTTAATGCATAATGAGTGTGTGATTTGTGAGCATTGGCATTGTGAGCATGAAAAGATTTAGCATGAGAAGTATTATTTGAAGTGTGAGCATGTGGAATCTTAGCATGAGAAACTTTATCATGAGAAGTATTCTTTTTAGAAAATTTTTCTTCAAGCTTCTTAGTATTAAAAGCACAATCTTTTAAAACTTTTTCAAAATCACTCATTTTAGATTTAAGAGAAGAAATTTCTTTATTATCAACAATAGGGGTTTTACCCTTGCAAGAAATCTTATAAGCATCAAAATCATTTTGAATAACAACAAGATTGGAAGAAAGATCATCTTTTTCTTTTGTAACCAAAGCAAGTTGGTTTTTGAGAAAGCAACTTCTTTTTGCAATTTAAAGCATTCCATTTTCTTGTTATCATAAGTTTCGGAAAGTTCTACAAAAGCATGAACTAGAACTTCCTTACTCAAATCATCATCATTATCATCTATAGATTCAAGAGTTTGAGGGTTTACCTTGGTGTGTTTGCCATGAAACACATGTTTGCGGTATCCACTTGTTCTTCTTCGGACTCGCTTTCCGAATCCCATGTGGCCTTGTAAGCTTTCTTTTCATCTGTTTCTTTGGCTTGAAGGAGGAAGTCATTCTTTCTTGAACTCCGGACAATCGGCCATGATGTGTCCGGGCTTGCGGCAATTGTAGCAAATGATCCTCTTCTCCTCTTTGCCTTCAACTTTCTCCGGAAATTTTGCTTGTTCTTCCGGTACATCCTCTTGATGTTGCGCACTAGGAGGGAGAGCTCCTCATCTTCTTCTTCATCTTCTTGATCATCTTCAATGGTGGATGAAGACTTGAAAGCTATGGACTTTTTCTTTGTTGGAGCCACCTCTTCTCTTGCCTTCTTCTCCATCTCATGGCTTTAGGTTCCCAATGAGATTTATGATGTCCATCTCGTCCTTGTCATTCAATTCTTTTAAGGTGGTGGCCTTGATCTCCCAAGATGGAGGAAGAGCCCGTATCACCTTGCGCACCTTTTGATCATTGGAGATGACGTCACCTAATGAAGAAAGACCATTAGTGATTTTTGTGAAACGAGTAATCATGCAATCAATGGTTTCATCATCAAGCATCTTAAATGATTCATATTGAGACCTCAAGAGATCTATTTTAGCTCTCTTGACTTGTGAAGTCCCTTCATGCGTGACCAATAAGTGTTGCCAAATCTCATAGGCGGATTGGCAATGAATTACCCGTGTAAGGTCATCCTCATTCAAGGCGGTTAAAAGGGTTTTGGGCTTTTGAGTTAGCCTCATATTCTCTAAAGTTGAAGTCGGTCCAAGTGCTTTCATCTTCATTGGGTGCTACATAGGGTTTGGTCAAAGACTTAGCCACTAAACTACCTAGTGATTGCAAAAAGATAGTCATCCTAACCTTCCAAATAGGGAAGTTGAGTCCATCAAATTTAGGTGGGGTTTTAATGTTGTCGGCCATGTTTACTAGTGTATGAATGGATGAATGAAAATGTTGATTAGCAATATTTTAAGGATCTCTCTATGGATGTTAAGCCAAACCTAGAGTCCAAGCTCTGATACCAATTGAAAATCACCTAGAGGGGGGGTGAATAGGTGATGAAGCTAATCAAAGGGCAATTTAAAAAATTATGAAGCAAGTGAATGCAAATGCAATGCAACAATCTCCCAAAACAAGTCTAAGAGCCGTATGCCCCTTGCGGGTTCTGAACTCCTTCCTCCGGCTTCCTTGTAAAATGAGTTAGAGGTGCGCAATGCAACCTTGTTGTATGGGATTTTGATTGACAAGATGAAGTATGATGAAAATGGCAATAGTAATCAAAAACACAAAGTAATAGCAAGGGAAAGTAAACCAATCGCAAACACAAAGATATGTTATCGAGGTTCGAGCACCCAGCTCTACTCCCCGCCTTCCCCAGAAGGATTCTAGCTACTTCCACTATCACAAAGATCAATTACAATGGAGTACCCAACTCCTACAATTTCAGCACAATTGAATTCCTTAGTAATCAAAAGATCACAAACTCTCTCTTTCAAATATCTCTTCCCTTACAAAGGTCCTTAGAGAATATTGAGAAGGAATGAAGCTCTTGTGTAAGTGAAGAAAAATGAAATCAAATCAGAGAGTATTATCAAGAAAACACTTCTGAAATGAGTGAGAAATATCAGCACAAAAAACAAGAAAAAAGCTCTTTTGAATATCACAAACTTTGAATTTTTCTCTTGAATAATTGTTGTAAAGAAACTCTCCCCAAACACCCCTATTTATAGGAGAGGGCTAGGGTTTAGGGTTAGGAATTAATTACTGAAGATTAGGAAGTAATTAGTTCCAAATATACCCTCCAACGGATTTTTAATTTCAAAAATCAAGTTTAAAACAGCTATTAAAAAATCTGCCCGTTACTGTTCAACGGACACATCGGTCGACTGGCCCGGTCGACCGATAGTTCAAAAATCCGACCGTTATGAACTATCGGTCGACTGATCCAGTCGACTGAAAAGATACAGAGAGCAAAACAAACTATCGGTCGACCGATCCGGTCGACTGATGCCTGACTGAGACTTAAAAATAAATTCCGGTCGACTGTCGGTAGACAGTCGGTCGACCGACAGACGTGCACACGGATACGTGCACTCTGCCAGGACATCGGTCGACTGGTGGTAGATAACCGGTCGACCGACTCAGGCCAAAAGATGAAATAAAAATGGAATTTTGAAGAGATTAATATTTTTATCAAATCTATTTCAAACACAAATTCAGTATATAACATAATAAAGAATTTGTAGAAGAAAGATTTAGTATTAAAATATTTTTGTATATTTTTATAAGAAATAAACTTGGAAATGGTATACGCGTGAAAACGTGTGTATTTGAGCTTCAAACCTACTCTCTATTCTTTAACATGCTATAAAAGCTAGAAAATAAAACCTAAGGACCTCTGAAGCAATCTTTGAGCCATCCAATGCCTTGCTAGTGCCTTCTCTTCTATGATCCTTCCTTGATGTGCAATTTGCCTTAATGCTTGTTGGAACTTAGAAGTTTTTGCAAAAGCGAAGCGAATGAACTCTAAACATGGTACAAAACTGAAACTCATCTTAGACAAAAGATTAGTACCAAATAGCACTTATTTGGTTTGTTATCATCAAAACACAAAACAATGGAGAGTGTAACCTCTTGGGCCAACAAGATCTTGATTATGAAATAAGTGTCGTTAAAGTTTTTGAGCCTTTTGATCGCGCTGTTCTCCATCGTATGAAACTTCATGACTTTTTTACCCTCCACCATAACCTCAACATCCACCCTCTCCTCCTCTGATTGCTAAAATGAAAGAACATTCAAGAGTTAAGAATTTACCGTGTAGCTTGTGGCTAATGGGTCGTGTCCACGAGTAGGAATGCGATGGAAGCTTTTCGATGATTCGTTTTAAAACAAAGAATTGTTTCGTTTTTTAGTTGAAAAGAGAATGGAAAGAAGGAGATGATTAAAAGAGAAATTGCAACTTTTAGAGAAGGCTTTGAAGATGGTGATTTAAAAAGCTCGAAGATTGTTTGTTGATTATAATAAGAAAGAAAATCTGGGCTTACTATCTTACAACTCAAAAGTTTATTCTTCTATTGAAATCCTAAGTGCCTCAAATTGATCATAAGCAAAACTTAAGTTGATTTTTAGAAAGTTTGAAGTAAAGCACATAAGATGGTTGGAAGAGTTCACTCTTTTTCTTTGAAAAATCGTTTAGAATCGAATGTTAAATCATCAAGCGCGAAGAAGCAAGAATGAAGTAAAAATAGTTCAATAAACGTTCATGAAAGAAGTAAGAGTTTAACAATCCAAACCCATCCTCATGTGCCTTCGAGAACACTTTCAAGAAGAAAGGCTTTAAGTAAGGCATGCAAATGATTCATTGGGTCTTTTTCTTTAAAACCAGAAGAGAAGAAGAACTAGAGAGAGTTACAATAGTGAGCCTAGAAAACCGTTTTAGTTACTCATAGAAAACAAAGAAGAAAGCAAATAAATAATGCAAGCCATACCATAATATGAGTGGAAGAAAAAGTAGCTCGATTCTTGTAATTGATGTCACTTCAATATTCAAGTTCAAGCACTCAATTCCTCTCTCTCACAAGTATTAATACTGGACTAAAAATTAAAAAAAATAAGAATAAAACTTTTGCACTAGCTAACAAAGAGCCTAAATCCTTAGAAAATAAACAAAAATTCTAATTCTAGCCTTCGCTCCTTTTTGCTCTGTTGAAACTGGTATTTATAGGGAAAAACCAAAAGGGGAGGATCCCGGGAATATTGGGGGAGCAAACGCTCCCCCAACTGACACTAGATAGCCGTGAAAATGCGGCGTGGGCCGCGTTTCTGCGGCCCTGGTGTGGCCATGTGGCCACACCCAATTGGTGGTTTCCCCTGGTTTGGTGATTCTTCTGTATCTGCTTCTGGTTCTCTCGTTTCTGCTCCAGGATTTGACGAAACAGCCTTTGATTGTTGGCTTCACCCGCTTGATTCAGGGAGGATTCTTCTCAACCGATTTTTAACCTCTTGATATGCCAAGATTTAGCCTTGATTCCATGATTTTGAATTTCTTCTGAATTAAATCAGAATTTGGTGGGCTTTTGGGGCTTCTTTTTCTTTCCTTTCTCTTATCAATTTGGGCCTACATTTAACAAAGAAAAAGAAGACTTATTAATATGATTTATTAGCTAAAACGTATGGTAAGGTGACAATGTATATGCAATATATGTGACTAATCACACCCCCACACTTATCTTTTGCTCGCCCTCGAGCAAAACATCGGACTAATTCTAATCAATTATTAGACCACTTTGCAAGTCACTCGATTGCGCTGAGCATGTGTAACAAGCCGTTAAACCTCTAGGTTACTCTTAGAGGACGAGTTTTGTCTCGTGAGGGTTTTTCAGTGGATTGCACCCACAAAATCCATAAAGAAAAGAGAAAAAAGTTAGTATTTTCGAAAAGCATTTTTAAAAGAGAGAAATATTTGAAGTATATTGTAAGGTTTTAAGTAATCTATAAGTTATAGGAATATCAAATTTTTCATTCCGAAACTCAGTCTTTATTCAAAACATGCCATCAATTAAAGTAAGGAGTCAAATTGTACTTCTCATCTAGTCTATTAATTTACCCTGAGTCATATGCACCATCATGACAGTGAAGTTGACTAAGGGTTCTTTAACATTAACTCCTATGCCTTATATTTATTTATTTTTGGTAAAATTTATTCCTCAATTTCATTAGGCTTTCTAATCTGCCCATGTAACGAGCCTTCGGTCGGTGACACCCAAACCGGGACAGTTTTAGGGCACCAGGTGAGAAAACACCCCTAAGGACTTAAACACTCGAGCAGATAAGGCACGAAACCAAAGTTTCTATTTATAAGATGTACCCCTTTAGGCGTGAATACTTATGCTTCATGAGGCATAAATACTCAGCTTAATCAGAGGATTTATATACACATTTTTTTTTCAAACTTATCTAATTATCTTTTGCATAAATACTAAGGCTTGCTTAGGCCAAAGCACCTAGCTAATCAATAAATAGATTTATTTATATTTTTTTCTCTTTTTCATAATATATTTTTTTACAAGGCATAAGAGTCTCTATTTTTAAACCCCAAGTATGTAAGTGTATTTAGTGTTCATATTTCATCAAGATAATATCAAAACTAAATTACTTTCACAAATTTTCTTCCTAACCTTAAAATCAAACAAGTTATCTTATTTTGACCAAGTGTAAGAAATTCTAATTATGATTCTCCTATTCCTTAAAATTGACTTAATTTCTTACAAAAAATATATCAAAATTGTTCTAACCTTTCAAAAAGTTATATCTATATATATTTTTTTATATACTTGTCATGTTAGAACCCTCCCCCACACTTATCTCATGCATTGTCCCCAATATATGAAAGAAACTTATAAATGCATGAAATAAAATGGAAAAGAGGAAAGTTACCGATACACTGGGTCAAAAAGACCCATAGCCGTTTCATTTACCGGCACCGATTCCAAGAAAGGTTTAAGGCGTTGACCATTTACCTTAAAGTCATTTTCATTCTGAAAAACACCTAGAGGGGGGGTGAATAGGTGTAATTGCTAATCTAATGATTCTTTTTAAAAACTAAGTACGATGAATGATGCAACGATCTCTCAAAACAAGACTAAGAGCCGAATACCCCCGTGAGAGGTTCTGAACTCCTTCCTCCCATTCCCCTTGAATGGGTTAGAGGTGCGCAATGCAACCTTGTTGTATGAGATATGATCGAACAAGGCAAAGTATGATGGATGAATAGTGAGATGCACACAATATATCACAAGTATCACAAGCTTGAAGTAATAGCACAAAGAAAGAAACAAGATCACAAGCAAGTAATTTAAAGCAATATAGAGCAAGAGAAATTTAAAGCAAGAATTGACACAAGGCAATCGCAAACACAAGATATTTGTTTCGAGATTCGAGCCACCGCTCTACTCCCCGCCTTCACCTCCGTGAAGGGTTTCCACTATCCACCGAGGACGCCTTACAATTTGGTCTACCGAAGACCCAAGCACCTAGCTTCACAACTTACAAGGACCTCTACCGAAGAGGTTGCTCCACAAGAAAAAGGATCACAAGAACAAGAGTGATCACAACAAGATCACTAAACTCTTTCTCAAACTCTTTTACAATCTCTCACTCTTTTACAACTTCACTATAGAATGAGTAAGGGATTTTTGGCTCTATGAAGTGTAGTGAGAAAACTTCAGTTGTAGAGTGATATTAGCAATCAAACACAACTGAAAAACAAGCTCAAAAGAATTTGGAATGAAAGCTTTAAAACAATTTTTCTTTTCTCTTTGAAAACAATGAAAACTAGAGGATTTTTCTTGGTGTATAATGAGGACCTATTTCCCTCTATTTATAAGGAGAGAATAGGTTAAAACTATTTTCTTTACACCTAATTTGACCTGAAAAAGGTCTCCAACAACTCTCAAAAAGTCTGTTAAAACAGAAAATAAAACAGTTTTCAGAATTGCACCAAAGAGGAAAGAGCTGTTGGCTTTTGCAGGCTTGGCGGTCGACCGGGTCGGTCGATCGTCGCCTTGTTGGCAAAGAGCCGTTGGGCTCTGGTCGACCGTCCGGTCGACCGTCCACTTTGACAAAACACAGTTTCCTTCTCTCGGTCGACCGGGCGGTCGACCCAGAAAACCCGAGAGCAAACTGTTAACAGTCGGGTCGACCGGCCGGTCGACCGACAGACATGCACAGACCGTGCATGTCCTGACACAGGCGCCGGTTGACCGGGCGGTCGGCCGGACTTGCCTGAAACAGAAAAACTGGCAGTTTTTGAAGTTGGAAATTTTTGTAAAAATATTTTGAACTACTTATAACTAAGTATTATGCAAGAAATAGTCTATACACATGTTTTAAACAAGATATTCAAAATGTAACAAGTTGGATACATGTATATATATAAACTAAGGCATAAAACATAGAAACAAACGTTTTTAAAACATAGAATTTGTAAAGAATAATGTGTGTGTGTTCCTAGAGCCAAATATCCTACACTCAAACTTTAACATTCTATTCTTACAATGTTCTAGGGACTTCAAGGCTTCAAGAGGGGTTATCTCCACATGATCTTCAATTTTGCATCTTGAGCCCAAATTGAGTTGTCTTGAGTCCAAAGCACCTTCCTTTAGGGAAGAAGACATCTATTTGAGATAGAAACCTGAAACACACTTAAACAACAATTGATATTAGTACAAATAATTAATATGTTTTGTAATCATCAAAACACACAAAAAACGGGTGATTGTAACCTTGGGCCAACAATCTCCTCCTTTTTGATGATGACAAAACATATAAGTTATTTAAACAAAAATGGAAGAAGAGCTTGGAAAGCTCCCCCTCAAACAATGCTATGTATATATCAAGAATATGAAAGCTATGTAAACACACATAAAGCATTGAAATATCAACACAATAATTTTTGTCATACAACTCAAAATAATGAACAAAATTATGAACAAAATTATCTATCTTTTTCTCCCAATAAGTAAATAAACAAACTCAATAAGCAAACTTATTTCTTTTTCTCCCCTTTTTGTCATACATCAAAAAGGGTTAAAACAAAACAAACAAAGCAAAAAAAAACAAAGCAAAATAGAAATATTTTTAAGAATCTATCATGCAAACATTCAACTCACCACAAATAAATGAAAATCTAGCATAATCTAGAGGTTTAGTAAAAATATCGGCAAGTTGAAAATCGGTAGAAACATAATCAATATCAATATCACCTTTCTCATAATGATCTCTAAGAAAGTGATACCTAATGTCAATGTGTTTAGTTTTACTATGTTTATTTGCATTCTTTGTCATGTGAATAGTACTTGTATTATCACAAAATATTTTAACATGATCAAAGTGTAAATCATAGTCAAGGAGAGTATGTTTCATCCAAAGAATTTGTGCACAACAAGCTCCGGCTGCAACATACTCCGCCTCGGCGGTTGAAAGGGCTACCGAATTTTGCTTTTTAGAAGACCAAGATACAAGACAATTACCTAAGAATTGACATGTTCCACTTGTGCTCTTCCTATCTACCCTACAACCCGCATAGTCGGCATCCGAAAAACTCGTCATTGAAAATTGGCCGGTTTTTGGATACCACAAACCCATTTCAATAGTGCTCTTAAGGTATCTAATTATGCGTTTAACCGCAATTATGTGAGATTCTTTAGGACAAGATTGAAAACGCGCACAAAGACAAACGGAAAACATAATATCCGGCCTACTAGCCGTCAAATAAAGCAAGCTACCTATCATGCTACGATATAATTTAATGTCTACACTTTTACCTTGTTCATCCTTGTCAAGCTTTATAGTTGTTGCCATGGGAGTTTTGCTTACTTTAGATCCTTCAAGCCCGAATCTCTTGATTAGTTCCTTTGTGTACTTGGCTTGATTGATGAAGATCCCATCCTTCTTTTGCTTGATTTGGAGTCCAAGGAAATAGTTGAGCTCCCCCATCATAGACATTTCGAATTCATCCTTCATGCATGACTCAAAAGCTTGGCAAAGAGATTCATTAGTAGAACCAAAAATAATGTCATCAACATAAATTTGCACAATAAGTATATCTTTTTTCTACATGTTTTGTAAACAAGGTTGTATCAATTTTACCTTTCTTAAAACCATTTGAAATCAAAAATGAAGAAAGTCTTTCATACCAAGCCCTAGGGGCTTGTTTTAAATCATAAAGAGCTTTATCTAATTTAAAAACAAAATTCGGATGTGTAGGATCAACAAACCCGGGGGGTTGTTCAACATACACCTCCTCTTCAATAAAACCATTTAGAAAAGCACTTTTAACATCCATTTGAAACAATTTAAAATCTTTATATGAGGCAAATGCTAGTGTCATCCGTATGGCTTCAAGCCGTGCTACGGGTGCAAAGGTTTCTTCAAAATCGATTCCTTCGATTTGAGTGTAACCTTGGGCAACTAACCTAGCTTTATTCCTAACAACGTTACCCGATTCATCCAACTTGTTCTTAAAGATCCACTTAGTACCAATTGTTGGTCTATCGTGGGGCCTAGGAACAAGGTGCCAAACTTGGTTGCGCTCAAATTGATTGAGTTCCTCTTGCATAGCTAGCAACTAATATGAATCGGCCTCGGCTTCGAGGACGTTCTTGGGTTCAACATGAGAAATAAATGCATAATGTCCACAATAGTCATGAAGTTTAGAGCGAGTGGTTACCCCTTTTGATACTTCACCTATGACGAGGTCCTTGGGATGATGTGGATTGTATCTCCAATCCTTTGGAAGTTGTCGAGTGGGCTCTTCTCCATTTGTTTGATCTTCATTTCCTTGAGCCTCTTGTATTTTAGCTTCACTTCCTTCATCATCCTTTGGCTTGTCTCCCATAGTAGGTGTATCCTCCAAGGTCACTTTCTCCAAGCCTTCATCCAAAGCATCTATTTCTACAACATTCTTAACAAACAAGTTAGATTCCTCAAACTTAACATGTATAGATTCCTCAATAGTCAATGATGACCTATTGAAGACTCTATAAGCCTTACTAGTACTAGAATAACCCACAAATATAGCCTCATAAGATTTAGGATCAAATTTTCCTAAATTATCTTTTGTATTTAGAACAAAACATTTGCATCCAAAAACTTTGAAATATGAAACATTTGGTTTCCTAGAAAAGTACATTTCAAAAGAGGTTTTTGTAGTATTTTTACACAAGAAAACACGATTTGATATATAGCATGATGTATTAACGGCCTCGTCCCACAAATAATGTGGTAGACCATATTCACTTAGCATTGTCCTAGCCATCTCTTGCAAAGTTCGATTTTTCCGTTCAACTACTCCATTTTGTTGTGGAGTTCTAGGACAAGAAAGTTCATCCTTAATTCCATGTTCTTCACAAAAAGTGGTAAAGGGTTGGTTAATGAATTCACCTCCTCTATCACTTCTTATTCTTAAAATCGAAACATCTTTTTCTTTTTCAACTCTTTTCTTAAAAGTTTGGAAATACGAAAATGCTTGATTTTTGTGTTCAAGAAAGAAAACCCAAGTAAAACGTGAAAAATCATCAACTAAAACAAATGCAAATCTATTCCCACTTAGACTTTTGGTTTGTGTAGGGCCAAATAGATCCATATGGATTAACTCCAAAGGACGTGATGTCATGATATCCTTAATTGACTTGAAAGAAGACTTAGTTTGTTTCCCAAATTGACATGCGTCACAAACTCGGTCCTTTTCAAAACTCAAACAAGGAATACCTTTCACCATTTCCTTTGTGTTTAACCTAGAAATATGGTCAAAAGAAATATGGCCTAATCTTCTATGCCACAACCAAGAGTCATCATCGAGGGCTTTTAAACAAGTAATATTACAAGTCATATTAGACATATCTATCATATAAACATTACTTTCACGAAAACCGGAAAACACACAAGTATTAGAAATTCTATCAATTACTTTACAAGCTACATTATCAAAAACAACATCAAAACCTTTGTCACAAAGTTGACTAACACTCAAGAGGTTATGCTTGAGGCCATCAACTAAAACTACATTTTCAATTAAAGGGGATGTGCCAAGTTTTACATTACCAATACCGATGATTTTACCCTTGGCGTCATCTCCGAAGGTGACGGTGTCACCTTCATGGTATCTTGATAGGGTTGCAAAGTTGTTGATGTCCCAAGTCATGTGCCTTGAGCAACCACTATCAAGATACCACAATCCTCTACGTCATTGGGCTTTGGAAGGTACCTATATCATTTAACAAAGTTGTTGACTTTGGTACCCAAACTTTCTTGGGTCCTTGAAAGTTAGTATTTCGAACCCAAACATTATGAAAAGATGCACTTAGTCTATCATAGCAAAAATTGGCTAAGTGTCCTTTCCGCCCACAATGTGAACATGAGAACACTCTTCCATACATGAATGCATGATGAGTGTGTGAAGTGTGAGCATGCTTTGGGGGTTTGCCACGATGTAAAGGTTGTGTGGTATGAACATGAGCATGAGCATGGTGAACATTTTTCTTAGGGGCTTGTTTCTTAGGAAACATAGCCTCTATCTTCTTCTTATCAAACTCACAATTTTTCAAAACAATTTCTAATGAGTCAATTCTTTCTTTAAGCATGGTAATCTTATTAGAATCAACTAGTGGGGACTTGCCTTTACAAGAAATCTTATATTTGTCAAAATCTTTTTGGGTGGAAACAAGAGTGGAAAGTAATTCATCTTTTTCTTTAGAAATAGTAAAGACTTGATGATTAAGAGATTCATTTTCCTTTTTCATTTTTAAATACTTTTTCTTTAAGAGATCATAATTGTGAGACAATTCTACAAAAGCTTCTCCTAGTTCATCCATGGATAGTTCTTCATCAAAAGAAGTGGAAGGGGTTACCTTGCTTGTGCTTTCATTAGCCATGAAGCACATGTTGGCGGTGTCGATCTCTTCTTCGGATTCGCTCTCGGAATCCCATGTTGCCTTCATAGCTTTCTTCTTGTAGGGCTTCTTGGATGTGGAGGGCTTCACTTTATCCGGACACTCCGCTACAATGTGTCCCGGTCTTTGGCAATTGAAGCAAATTATCTTTCTTTCTTCTTTGCCTCCTTGCCATCTCCTTCTTCCTTGAAATTTAGCCTTATTGTACATCCTCCGGACGTTCTTTACAAGAAGTGAGAGCTCTTCGTCATCTTCTTCTTCATTGTCTTCGTCGGAGTGTGTGGTTTGACTTTTGAAGGCGATAGTCTTCTTTTTGGAAGGAGCCATATCCTCTCTTGCTTTCCTCTCCATCTCATGGGTTTTGAGATTCCCAATGAGACCTATGAGCTCCATCTCCTCTTTGTCATTGAGTTCCTTCAAGGTAGTTGCCTTTACTTCCCATGAAGGAGGAAGAGCCCGGATGATCTTTCTCACCTTTTGATCATTGTCAATACCATCACCTAGAGAAGAAAGTCCATTAGTGATCTTTGTAAATTTTTTAACCATATCATCTATGGTTTCATGTTCTTGCATGCTAAAGTTCTCATATTAGGACCGAAGAAGGTCTATCTTAGCCCTCTTCACTTGTGAAGTCCCTTCATGTGTAACTAGCAAATGTGTCCAAATTTCATATGCGGACTTGCAATGAATAACTCTAGCTATATCATCATCATTAAGGGCTTGAAGTAGTGCATAGTGAGCCCTAGCATTGGCATCAAATTCTTTGGTCTCAATTTCGGACCAAGTAGATTCATTACCGGGGGGTGCACTAAAGGGTTTGGTCACGGCCTTTGCAACTCGGCTACCTAGAGATTGCAAGAAAACGGTCATCTTAACCTTCCATATGGGAAAGTTAAGTCCATCAAACTTAGGAGGGGTTTTATTCCATCGGCCATTTTATACTAAGTGAATATGAGTGAAATGATTAGCAAAATTAGGATCTCTCTAAGGTTGTTAAGCCAAATCCTAGAGTCCAAGCTCTGATACCAATTGAAAAACACCTAGAGGGGGGGGGTGAATAGGTGTTATTGCTAATCTAATGATTCTTTTTAAAAACTAAGTACGATGAATGATGCAACGATCTCTCAAAACAAGACTAAGAGCCGAATACCCCGTGAGAGGTTCTGAACTCCTTCCTCCCAATTCCCCTTGAATGGGTTAGAGGTGCGCAATGCAACCTTGTTGTATGAGATATGATCGAACAAGGCAAAATATGATGGATGAATAGTGAGATGCACACAATATATCACAAGTATCACAAGCTTGAAGTAATAGCACAAAGAAAGAAACAAGATCACAAGCAAGTAATTTAAAGCAATATAGAGCAAGAGAAATTTAAAGTAAGAATTGACGCAAGGCAATCGCAAACACAAGATATTTGTTTCGAGGTTCGAGCCACCGCTCTACTCCCCGCCTTCACCTCCGTGAAGGGTTTCCACTATCCACCGAGGACGCCTTACAATTTGGTCTACCGAAGACCCAAGCACCTAGCTTCACAACTTACAAGGACCTCTACCGAAGAGGTTGCTCCACAAGAAAAAGGATCACAAGAACAAGAGTGATCACAACAAGATCACTAAACTCTTTCTCAACTCTTTTACAATCTCTCACTCTTTTACAACTTCACTATAGAATGAGTAAGGGATTTTTGGCTCTATGAAGTGCAGTGAGAAAACTTCAGTTGTAGAGTGATATTAGCAATCAAACACAACTGAAAAACAAGCTCAAAAGAATTTGGAATGAAAGCTTTAAAACAATTTTTCTTTCTCTTTGAAAACAATGAAAACTAGAGGATTTTTCTTGTGTATAATGAGGACCTATTTCCCTCTATTTATAAGGAGAGAATAGGTTAAAACCATTTTCTTTACACCTAATTTGACCTGAAAAAGGTCTCCAACAACTCTCAAAAGTCTGTTAAAACAGAAAATAAAACAGTTTTCAGAATTGCACCAAAGAGGAAAGAGCCGTTGGCTTTTGCAGGCTTGGCGGTCGACCGGGTCGGTCGACCGTCGCCTTGTTGGCAAAGAGCCGTTGGGCTCCGGTCGACCGTCCGGTCGACCGTCCACTTTGACAAAACACAGTTTCCTTCTCTCGGTCGACCGGGCGGTCGACCCAGAAAACCTGAGAGCAAACTGTTAACAGTCGGGTCGACCGGCCGGTCGACCGACAGACATGCACAGACCGTGCATGTCCTGACACAGGCGCCGGTCGACCGGGCGGTCGGCCGGACTTGCCTGAAACAGAAAAACTGGCAGTTTTTGAAGTTGAAAATTTTTGTAAAAATATTTTGAACTACTTATAACTAAGTATTATGCAAGAAATAGTCTATACACATGTTTTAAACAAGATATTCAAAATGTAACAAGTTGGATATATGTATATATATAAACTAAGGCATAAAACTTAGAAACAAACGTTTTTAAAATATAGAATTTGTAAAGAATAATGTGTGTGTGTGTATCCTAGAGCCAAATATCCTACACTCAAACTTTAACATTCTATTCTTACAATGTTCTAGGGACTTCAAGGCTTCAAGAGGGGCTATCTCCACATGATCTTCAATTTTGCATCTTGAGCCCAAATTGAGTTGTCTTGAGTCCAAAGCACCTTCCTTTAGGGAAGAAGACATCTATTTGAGATAGAAACCTGAAACACACTTAAACAACAATTGATATTAGTACAAATAACTAATATGTTTTGTAATCATCAAAACACACTAAAAACGGGTGATTGTAACCTTGGGCCAACAGACTCAACACTCTTCGTCAAGTATTTCTTCTCAAGGGTTTCGCACAGATGCTTCGCCGACGTCTCATATTGTGCAAGATATTTTATGTCTTGCGACAAACATGAACGTATCAACTCACACGCTGACCTGTTCATCTTTGCCCACTCTTCATCAGTGGTCTTGCTTCTCTTCTTCTCTAGAAGGAGAGTATCCTCGAGGTTCGATGCATTCAGGGCATCCATAACCTCACATCTCCACATCCCGAAATTATTTGTACCATTGAACTTCACCACGTCGATCCTCGGATGAGGATGCATGGTCTTAACCGAAGTAGTTTCTTCTGCCATTGAGATTACTTGATCCTCTATCTATGCGGAAGAACAACCAACTGGAAATAGATCACTACTCAGATAAAAATTAGATTTTTACCTTTTCCCTGAAACCCTAGATTGCGTTTCTCACCGGATCTACTCCAACACAGATTCCACGAGCCCTCCTTGCGTCCTCCTGAGATCGACACACGATCCCGCGAACACCAATACCTCTGATCTGAGATCGACACACGATCTCCACCGAATCAGATCTCGAGCCCTCCGAATCTCCAGAAATCCCAAGCGAAACCTGGAAGCTCTGATACCTTGTTGTGCCCAGGAGCGACAACAACCCGATAGAGGATCTCTCCCTGAATCTCCCAAAGCACGAAGAACAATCTCAAACAACACAAAACAATCACCAGAAGAAAGCACACACGCAAACAAACAATTTAACGAGGTTCGGCCTCAACGCCTACGTCCTCGGGGCAATCAGAGAGAGATTAATTGCTTTGGAAGAAGATTACAATGGTTGCAGCACCTCTAGATCTCAAGAGAGCTGCTACTCTTCCTTGTCAAGAATACCAAACCCTAGAAACCAACAACAGCCCTTAAATATACAGATTTCCGAATCAGCAGAAAATTACCCGCACCCGACTGTCGGTCGACCGGGCGGTCGACCGACCCCTTCCACCGGTCGACCGGGTGCCTAACAGAGAGTTGGGTGTTTACAGTCAGTCGACTCGGTCGACCGCCCGGTCGACCTAACCTCTGATACTGCGGGCGGTCGACCGGCCCGGTCGACCGGCCAACTGCTGCTGCTGTTTTCTGCTGCTGTTTCTACCTTTGTCCTTTTGTCATCGACCTCCTTGGCGATCACTCGACGACCTCGACGATCCTTGTCAACTTCCCCATCAGTAAACTCTCTCTTTCCAACAGACGAGGCGTGAAAATGCAATTCTCCTTTTGATATGGATGTAATGGCTACTTTCTGAGCTCAAAACTGATACATTCAAATCTTAAACTGAGTATAAAACTGAATATGTTGATACTCTCCTTTTTATGCATGCTCCTTTACCCAAATGAGGCCAAACAAGCAGTCCCTAAGTGACCGTGATGAAAAGCCAATGATACTGTAATATTGACATTATGGGTGAGAACAAATAAGATATATCATAATGAGGATGAGGAGGTATGAAAATGCAACTCTCTCCCGGAGATAAGATGGAATTGGCAAATTTCTGAATCACTCACACAAATTTCTCTCTTCCCCTCTCAGAATTTAAGTTTTAAATTTTTAGATTTTAATGTATCAGTTTTGGGCTTAATTTCAAGCTTTCAACGTATCAGTCTTGGGCTTTGAACGTATAAGTTTTAAGCTCAGTTCTGACCTCTAAATGTATAAGTTTTGAGCTTTGAATGTCTAAGTTTTAAGCTCTGCATGTATCATTTTTGAGTTAAGTTTGAGCTTCGGATGTTACAGTTTTGAGGTTTGAATGTATCAGTTTTGAACTTAATTTTGAACTTTGAATGTATTAGTTTTGAATGACTTGGTTCTGCGCTTTGAACGTACCAGTTTTGAAGTTTGAATGTATCAGTTTTGAGATTTTATTGTATCAGTTTAGAGCTTTGATTGAATAAGTTTTGAGCTTTAAATGTATCAGATTTGAGTTCATTTTTTGCAGTGACTATATCAGTTTTGAGGTTAGAATGTATCGATTTTGAACTCTTGAGCTTTGAATGTATCAGATTTGAGCTCAGTTTTGAGCTTTGCATGAAAAACTAAACTTGTATGGGGTATTCTCACCATGGAGTGATTACATGAGATCTTTAATATTTTTTTTGGAAGTTAATGCTCTTTTTTATAAATTTTTTAAGTCAAATCCTTCTCCCATTCCCCCTCGAAACAAACAAAACTTCAAGGAAGAGGGGAAGAGGAATTCCCTCTTTATTCTCTCTTCCTTTCCCTTATTCCCTCTCCCTTTCTCTTTCAAAAAACAAAGTGGCCCTTGGTGGAGACCGGGACGCAGGAAACAATTTGATGTGATTTGATTTGATTTGATTTTTTTTAAACATATGTAATAGGTGGTGCAAGTGAAATTTGAACTCCATATCTCTTACCAATTACAAAGATATTTTTTTTTTGTTCTCAAATTGTATATAAAAAATAGTATATTAAAATAATTAAAAACATAAAAAAACGTAGTAACATTATTAATATAATTGTACTCAAACTGAAGTTAGTGGAAAATTGAGATATTTACTAGTTAGTTTACTTTAAGGAAACAACATCCCGACCTAATTTTTTTTTAAAAAAATATATGATCATGGGACTTGTAGAACTTATGGTTATGGAACTTTTTTTTAACAACACTCATTGATGCTTATAAACTTTGCGAAGAAAGCACTAGTAATTCATACAGATGTCAAACTATCTTTAAATTCAAACTCAAACTCCAGATGAGACTTGAGTCATTAGTAAAAAAAAAAAAAGTGAGAGTGAGTTATAAAGAGTCTAAGTTCAACGTCCGGCTATAATGTATGTTAATGAAAGGGGGGAAAAAAAGAAAAATCAAGCTCAATTTCCTCCTCTCCACACACTATAAAACGATATCGAAAAACGCTTTTCAGCACGATTTTTGTACGATGCCGGGAAAAAAGTTCTTTCCACATAGTAGGGGAACAAGAACACCCCATCATAGGAGAACTCCGATAGGAGAATGAAGCATTATATCTTTTAACGGATCAAATAATCAAAAAAAAAAAAATCCCTGCCACTTAAACTAAAAATTAAATATAATATTACATAACGGTAGACTGGACACAAAATTGCTAGTGTTCTTGATGATAAATGAGCCACTATAACCTCTAATCGAGCATAGTAGTCTTCCTATCTTACTAATTTAGTTCGAAAAATTCCCTCGATCAATGTGAACGGGGAAGCTCTGAAAGCTCTCAAGAGGCAGCAAAAGAATTAAGGTGGACATGGACCCCCAAGTAGAATGGGGCCCACCAAGATTCGTGCGCGAAATGTTTTTATAACTTTCCATTCTCCCATTGGTCTCCAACCAGTCCCGGCGCTAATCCTATCATGAGAAGTTTCCTCCTTAGCTTCAAACCGCTGCCGCCTACTCGCCCCAAATTACGGTTCTGCCACTGGGCTTCCCCTTCGCCGTCTTCTCCTTCCTTCGATCTCTTTAATCCCCATCGCGTCCCATCCAAAACCCTCGCTCTGTCTCCGACAAAATCGCAATATCTTTGCGGCATGTGCGAATAATAGCTTCGTCGTCGTCGTCGTCGCCGATGGCAGCTTCTTCCGCTCAGTCCGCTGGAGATCAGAAGCCCTTCGCTGTTCTCTTCGTCTGCCTCGGTACTCAATTTTTCATACTTTTTTGTTAATTGATAAGAGTTACAAGGGAGCTCATCATTTGATTTTTATTGATTTTGATGATTAAATGTCTGTTTTTTTTAAGGAAATATCTGTCGGAGCCCGGCAGCTGAAGCTGTGTTCAGAGATTTGGTCCAAAAAAAAGGATTGGAGTCTCACTTCAGGATCGACTCTGCTGGCACTATTGATTACCATGAAGTAATTTGTCTTTTTCTTCAGTATATTTTTAAAAGGAAAAAAAATTATTGTTTGGTCACTTTTTTATTGCTTGATTCAATGGAGCTGATAATAATTTTAATCCTTTAGCAAACAGTTTGTGTTTATTTGTGAGCATTGTAGTGTCATGGACACTATAAAATTCAAAATTTGGCAGTAAACTTAGAATTAAAGATAAAAATGCAGAGGGGTCCAGATATATAACTTCCCATTTTTTAATTAAGTGTAATGTCTGTTTCTGAAGTTATGTATGTTTCTCATGTGCGTTTGAAGGGTAATCCAGCAGACTTACGGATGACTGCAGCGTCTAAGAGGCGCGGGGTCGAGGTGACTTCAATTTCGAGGCCTATACGGTCATCGGATTTTAAAGAGTTTGATCTCATACTTGCTATGGACATGCAAAATAGAGGTGCGCCTTTTTAGCTATTTATTTATATATCTATTGAGTTCCTCGTTTAGAAGTTTAGATAGAAAGTGGTGGAACTGATAATAATGGCTTGTTGGATAGAGGATATACTGAGTGCTTATGAGAGATGGAGCTTTAAGGAGTCACTTCCAGCAGACGCCCAAAAGAAGGTTAGTGATAGTGTTTTGTGCATTTGAGATGAAACATGATGTAGTAGATTTAGTAATTTTTGCGCATTGTGAGCCTAGTTTATGTTCTTAAATGTGTAACTAGCTATTACTGAAGTTTCCTTCCTGTATGAGAGATATGACAACCTAATGAATGCAATGAAACAATGTCAAGGCTAAATTTCTTATGTTCTAATACTGCAATGTCCCTCTTAGTCACTTGAGTCAGAATCGTTCCCCGGCAAAATGTGTTGACCGTTGAGTATTGAATTTCCTATCTCACTTGATGGTAAATGTAAGTGGTATCGAATCATAAGAATCATGTCTCGAACAAAATGTTGAAATACAAAAGTTTCTTGTATTCCATTTTTCCATTGAATAGAAAACAAATGTCATGCAAATATATAACCAACTCTTCAGGATATTTACCAAGCACCCAAAACCAGGAAAGAAATAATAGCAACAAGAGCTCACATTTGTCATTGTGACACCACTGCGGTTCCCTGAATATAAATCTTAACCTCATTCCCAAGTACCACAAGGAAGTGTGAACATATGGACCAACTAAACATTACATACAACATCGTTTAGCATGTAACAAGTAATTTGTTTTTGTATGTTCTGATAATATAGCTATGAGCCTATGATGAAATGATTAGCATGTGTGAAAAGCTGGAAGCAAGGGAGCGTGTATTCATTGATAATATGCACAAAATGACTGGAAATGATGTTGGCAACTATCTTGATCATATCAGATTCCATCTTAAGTAGAGGTGAACAGGTAATGAATTCAACGCTACCAAAACATGCCTGTTTCTTTCAAATGGATTTCAAAGCACAACATAGATTTTCTTGGATTGAATGTATTTTTGGATTTTTGTTAGACCTAGATTGTTGGACAATTCAAGTCTTCAGTTGGAAAATGTTTATTCTATAGTATTTCATGAACGAATAATCAACTTTCAGAGTTAATTTGTTTTTGAAAATTGCAAGCATTGTTTAAGCCGTGTCGGAATCCAGGAAAGAGTAGCTTAGACCATGGTAAAAATTCCCCATCAGGGATTGAACATATTTGGCTCAGCCCTGAGCTTGACCTGTTTATATGTTCACCCAAATCTTCCACTATTAAACTTGTCAATTATTAGGATCCATGAACAAGACTTGCACCTTTTTGTCATAGGAGTTGTAAAGCATCAAGCTTACATGAGGATTGTCAAGCTTGGAAATTAAGGCACTGATCCCTAAAGAATACTCATGTCACAAAGAGACGGTCAAATCAAGTTCCTTAGTAATGTCAGCTTCGCAACGGAGGATGAAAGCTTCACACACATTGAACTTTAATCAGAAAAAACTTGTGTATCTTCTTTCATACATTTGAGTCATCTTCTATTGATAATCCATACTGATTCTTAAGTACATGTTTTAATTGTCAATAATTTATGGTGTATGTTTTAATTGTCAATAATTATGGGGTCTAGTTTGATTGTAACAATTATGGGGTATAATTTAATTGTTAATAATTTATGTCGATGAGTTTGGGCTTTAAAAAAGTTGGTTCTTGTAGGGTCCAAATTGTCATTCTTCTCTGATATAGGAATATACCTAGTTAAGATAAAAAAACTTGTATTTAGCCTATCAAATTCACTCTACAAGAGAGGATTTCTTTATTTATGCGTCCATGGATTCCAATAGACTCAAGAGTCTATTATTAATTATCCTCTGTAAAGAGAGGCCTTCGGTTAGGGTTAATGTGCAAAAGAAATGTCAAGAAAAGAAACTCAATTTTATTTTTTTTAAAAGAAAGTACATGGTTTAACCAAGGACGTACCCTCAACATACAGATGGTAAATAAAATTAAAAAAAAGATAAAAGAGAGAGAGAAAGGCATCAAATCTTCTCGATTTTTATCCCTTTAATGACATAGAGATCAAATTTGACTTATTATAGTCTGTTTTAATGACGTGGAGGTCGAACTTAATTTTGGCCCTTTGTGTGATGTGGAGGTCGAAATTTGATTTTTGTCCCTTTTAATGACGTGGAGGTCAATATTTGATTTGAGTTTGATCCCTTTTAACGACATGGAGGTCGGTATTTGATTTGAACTTGGTCCTTTTTAACGACATGGAAGTCAACATTTGATTTGAACTTAGTCCCTTTTAACGACGTGGAGGTCGAATTTGATTTGAGTTTGGACTTGGTCCCTTTTACATGTGGAGGTCGGTATTTGATTTGAGCTTGGTCCCTTTTAACGACGTGGAGGTCAGTATTTGATTTGGACTTGGTCCCTTTTAACGACGTGGAGGTCAATATTTGCTTTGGACTTGGTCCCTTTTAATGACGTGGAGGTTGATTTCATATTTTTTGATATGTTTCAGTTTAATGATGTGATGGTCGGTTTAGAATTCTTCTGGGAAAATTTGAGTTTGATAATTTGAGAATTTTGCTCACATTTAAATTCGGTGACAAGTATCAATTATGTCGCTTTTGTTTATCTGTTATGGTGAATTGTTTTTGTTATGTAGATTCGTATGCGTGTGAAACCAGTTTAGGACACGACCCGGGTTGAGGAATATAAATCCATTAGTGACAGTAAATTAATCCTCTTTCTTATCTTTTATTTGTTTTGGGATTAATAATATTTTTTTTTGAAGCTTGTGAATATAAATTTGGTATAAGCTATGGTTTTGTTTGAAAAAACTTGTTCAAACTTGGTTTGACTAGACAACTTCGACGGGATCGAAGCGATTTGATATAGTGATAAAGATAAACGGAGTGGCATTGCTCGGTAGTTCCGAATGTATCGATACGACCTCGATTACTTTATTCAATTCAATGGTTTATTCATGCACATTAGATGTATGATATTAGTTTGAATTTTAGGCTTGCAGGGGCTGTGCAAAAATTAACTCTATTATTCTGGTTTGACAAGATAATGGATTGGGTGAACTTGAGGTTTGGTTCTACAAGGAATGTGTTATTATTAAGTTGTGATATACGAACACATTATTAGTTGTCACGGCATTGATCGGGACTCGGGATCTTATCTAAATTCTAACCACAAGATTAGAAGATCTAAATTGGTTGGATAAGGTTTCAATTAATACCCAATTGCAACCCTATAAAGCCGAAAAAATGAGAAATAAACTCTCTGGTTATTGAGTTGCTTGAGGGTGATGCTTTTTTTTTTTTTTTCTTGCCTTATTGATTCCGGTGACAACATGTAATTATTAAATGTCTTTTATTTTTATTTTTGTTTGCTTTTTGTTCATCAAAACTTCGGCTTTATTATTTGCACACAATCGAACATAGGGTTAATCCTCTCTGTGATAAGGCGTTAATGCCCGTCTTCGCTGATTAAAAGTGGGTTAATCCTCATCCATAATCAAGTGTTAATTCCCATTTTTATTGATTTGAGATGAGAGTTAATCATCATTTATGATCGGGTGTAAATACCCATCTTTTATTAATTTGAGAGAGGGTTAATCCTCATTATGATCAGGTGTTAATACCCATTTTTATGTAAATAAGGTGTTAATGCATGTTTTGTGGTAGGGATTGGAGAGGGAGATGAATTTACCTTTGTCTTCTCTTCACAACCTTTTCCCTTACTGCAAGCTTTGAGCCAAGATTTTGCTTGTTTCTGTTTCTTTCTTTTCCTCTCTTTTCCTGAAAATACTTGCTGCCTCTTCTTCTTCTTCTCCTTCTTCTTTTTAATATTGGAGTTAAAGTGTTATATAGGCTCGTGGAAAGTTGGTTATAGGATAATGGGAGAGCTTGAGTGGGTTGAGGAATTAGTGGAAGGTTGAGGAATTAGCGTAGAAGAACTTGACATAGTGAAGGAGTGGCAAGAGTGTGTTCACCAAAATTTTAGCATCGTTTTTTTATTGGTAGGTAGGTCACATAGTAGTTGATCAAATGTGCTTGACTTGGTCAATTTCTGCCATAAGAACGAAGTGCGCATGCTGGCTAATTAATTGTAGATGATCAAATTTATTCATACAAGCTACTAAATACTTTGCTCTGCACATTCACTTGGATAATTATCATTATCAGGCACATTCTTTGTATGGCATCATCTCAAACTAGTAGCCTGCACTCAAATTCTAGCCGGACAATTTGATCTAGAACTTATATAACTACACGCAATTCCTTGTGTTACCGGGCATTCAGTTATCTCAGAAGGTGCCATCTAAGTTTAGTTCAAGTGACAATGATATATTATTTCTTTTTTCTTTCTTTGTGGGGAATTTGTGTTTTAAATCTCATTACACATTGAAGTAAATTCACATTGCTTAAAGTGCTAGTGGAGTAGTAGCTGCTGTAGTGTGTACGTGGTAGATAAAAACAAGTTTTCCATTGCTTGGACTCATTATTTAGTACCGGGAGTTGCAACTATGGTTCCAATCATGTAGAGCTCGACTGCTAATAGAAAATATTAATGACACCATTTTTATTAGTGTAACCATTTTAGATTGGAATCAACATAGAAATACACTTAAATATCATTTAATCATCTCTATATCATGCAAGTTGTGCGTCTAGCTTAATCGAATAGTTGATGTAACATAAAGTCATCACGAAAATTTATTGTGAATATGTGATACCTGAGACCTTGATGATACTTCTGCCCGGTTACTTTCATGTGAGACTTTTATTTAACCCATTATGAATACCCTGAAATCTAATTTAATTTAAAATATTGCTTGAATACATATTTATAATTTTCACTGGAAAATTATTGTTGACTTTGTAAAATTTTGTGTCAACAGTTTCTTTTTATGCTCATGGCCATAGTATAAAGCCTTTCTCCTTGTCATTTGAGGCTGCATTCTAAGTAGTGATCTCAAGGCAAAAAGAGGAGCAAACACACAACAAACAAAAGAAGAGACAGCCAAAGAAAGTAACATGTATATTCATAAGTAAACATTCTACATGTATTAAAAGCTTAATTCACAGATGTTTATTCAGCTTGCTGAAGAGGTCTTGCTACTAAAAATTGATGTTCTGATGGATTTACTGCTAGAATTTTGGAAGCATACTAAGATAATAATAGTGATACCATACACCTGATTAGTCAGTCACCAAAAAGTCTTATTTTTTTCTACCAAAACCAAGTGCTTGCAGAGGAATATGCAATTGTTATTATGAAATAGAATAACAAGCAGAACTGTGTCTTTTAGCTAATTTAAAGAGTGTTCAACTGTGTAACAGAATACAATTCATAGATAATTTGTTTCCATTTCCCCCTTAAATCATTTAAGGACATTGGATTTATCATCTAGATACAAAATAATTTTGAGATAAAGTGGACCGGAAAACTAAAAGAAAAGGAAGCCATTCACTTATTACCTCAAATTTGGGGGATAGTCGTGCATCATAGAGTATTTTCCCGCATCATAGAGTATTTTCCCAATAGACAAAATCATCTATTTGGCTGGAATGTTTGTCTTAGGATCCAGTTATACTTTTGTTTTAGTAATGGAAATGGGAGTTTGCCATGTGAGCACGCATGTGGGGTTGGGGGTTGGGGGGGTGCATAGAGTTGACCTCATTAAAAGACCTCATTAAAAGAGGGAGAACTGTAGGAGTACTACCCTTAGATATAAACCATTATATCAAACAATTGGGGAAAATACCGTACAAGCTATAAAAAAGAGATGATTGCGACTCGAAGTACTCTTGTTGATCTATTTCATTCAGCTCATGCGCAACCCACCCTGTTAAGTTATAAAAGAATCTAGCTTATTGCTGGACCGTCAAACTATGTTGCACGGACATGACAACGTTGAAATGGACACGACATGTGGACACATGATAAATTCTTAAAAATACACATGACACGTGTGTCCGATACGCGTGTTGGATGCTCCTTAATAGAAGTGTCCGTGCTACATAGCCGTCAAAAATGGGACGAAAAAATTCTAAGGAATATAAAAAATATAAAAAATTTGAACTATGTCCAACAGATAGCAACTACCAAGACTTTGTTGTGGTTTGCCAGTAGTCACAGGTTTTCTTCACTCGAGTAGTAAGAGCTAATGGTTGAGAAATATCTTTCTTTCGATCTGGGCGAGACATGTTTTTCTGACTCTTCAACTCTTTACGTGTCAAAGATGAGAGATCTGCAGCAGCGACCTGTCTTTGGGGTCAGAGAAAGAAGGATAGGTGATAAGAAAACCTTTATCAATAGGCATCATTAGCTTGGGAGTCTGGAGTTTGACTGTCCTTCCTGTATATACTTGGCAGGAATTTGGCATTCACTTCTAAGCCTAGCAATTATCTGAAACAAATAAGTGGAAACACAGAGGTCTCCCAGTACCATTAATCATAGAAAATTAGCACTATATTTTGAGAGTTTGTTCAGTGATTATATGCCTCATTCCAAAAAGACATCATCCACATAGTGGAAGAAAAAAGCCTGATTCATATGCAAGATTTTAATACAAATCTTATGTGTATGAGTGTAAAAATAGAATGTTATTCTAATTTCATGAGTTTTTTCCTAGAATCCCTAATTTAATTTAAATCCTTCTGATTCATAAAGCAGATTGCACAAACACAAGCACAACTCCTAACAGCTGTGGATAAAATCTCATTATTTCCCATCACAGTCAAGAAAAGTGGCGGCACTAATATCGATTGGATGATCTAGTAGTTGAAGTATTAGGTTGTTGGATTTCCTTCGGTGGAGGAAAGTGCCTGCATACAATATGGTGTATCTTGACTAACATAAGAATGGAGAGATGGATCAATTCTGACAGGGTATTGTAAGCTTCCACTCCCTACTCTACTTGGGGTCTGTTTGGTTGTCGTAACTGGCCGTAATTTGTAGTTGTAATTGGTAAAGTCTTTTACAATTATAAATGAGTTTACATGTATATAAATTTTACGGTGTTTGGTTGGTAATATAAAATTGTAAAGTGGAAAGTGTATTTTACTTTACGGTGTTTGGTTATCGTAATGTATAAGTCGTAAGTGAAAAAGTTGACCACAAAATTAACTATTTGGTGATTTTAAAGTTTAATACTGCAAATAAATATTAAAAAAGTTAAATATTAAAAATTTTTAATATTATATAAAAAAATATTACAAATTTGTATGACCACAAAATTAACTGTAACTGGGCTGTGAGTGGTAACTGGGTTGCAAGTGAGTGTTAGTTGAGTTACGGTCTTTTACGAATTACGGTCCAAACAAACGCCGTAGTTGTAACTGGGTAGTAAGTCATTTACGAATTACGGAGTTTTACGCGAAACAAACGGCCCCTTGATTGGAACCAGGAACCACAGCTTCAGACTACTGGCGACACTATCAAACTGCAGAACCTGTGCCATCCCCAAACTGACCTTCCCCTTCTTTCTCCTTCCTGTGAGCTTACTGTTAGGAACCTTTCCTTCATCACGCAGTGCATTCAACCTGCCATCTCTAGCCTTCTCTCATCTCCTATTTATAACCATGATTCTCTACCTTTCCTGGACTAGACAAACTTCATTTGAAGTCCATCTGTCTCCTTATGAGCATGAAGTCTCCTGCACATGCATGTTCTCTTCCTTTTTCCCTCTTTGAAGGAAATGCGTATACGAATAAAGAGGCCAAAAGTTATAATCTTTATTGTAATTGCAAGAGATATAGTTTCCTGATATTCCTCTTTGGTTGGTGTTATGCGGGAAGGAGTTCTGCCTAAATTTTGGGTAATGGTAGCTGGTAAAGGAATTGCCAAGAGAAAAGTTAGAAATTATATACAAAAATTTGACAGGTTTCATCTATTTAATGAGAGGTTTAGTACATTGTTAACCTTTTTTGTCATGACTACTTGAAGATTATTATCCTTTGGGTGTAATTAGATTTAGTTTTACCTAAGTTGTGTACCCTAAATAACTCATCTTGAGCCCTATCAGATTTCTCTCTCCCCGGCAGGTTCATATTTATATGGAAAATGCTCATCGTACTTGCTTTATAGTGTACTACTTTCGTATTATAACAATACAAAATGCACGCCCTCCCTCCGCGACAGCATGAAGGGCCACTTTTGTCATTCTTTCTAATACTAATACTACCAAAGTAGTACACTAGTCATAGTATAATTAGCATTATTCCATCTCATAAAGATTTGTAATTCAGTAGTTTGTATTTTTCTTCTCAGTTTAAGTTACCAATTCATGGTTTCGGCCTTTGGATACAAGATGAGGCAGCATGCTGATTAATCAAAAAATATTGTGGAGAAAATGTATCTCTTGTTAGATTTTTAGGACTAGTACATATGTTTGCTAAAATGCTAATAGCTACTCCGGGAAAAAAAAAAATCAAATGAAACTCAATTATTGCCTTGGAGAAAGATTGAGCAAACTCACTGCGTTAAAGAATCATCTAACCAGCCTCTTGTGACCTGCGTACGTGAGATCCCTTCTTTACAGAGCTCTTGCATGGACGACCATCGAAGGGGAATGGACCTCAAACAGTGAAGCCACCCAGAAAATAATATATGAAAAAGTTTGAAGAGAGAATTCCTTAAGAAGAGAGTGAAAAGAAAATTTTGGAGGTCAAAAATTTTTCTATCAGTTTCCTCACTCACCAGACCCTTCATATAGTTGAAAAAGGACCTGTTAGACAGTAACCAAATACAAATGAGGAAAATCAGCACAAAGTCACTCCAATATCTTTCCTGGTACAAATATTCCAACAAATTAGTTGGATCCCTTCAAACAAGGAAAAAACACACGGAAGGAAAAAAAAAAAATCTTATTTAAGATTTGATTTTGATAAAAAAAAAAAAACCAATAATACAGATTCCAACATTGAATGTGAAATTTGTGTATAAGTCTAAGAAAATTGTTCAAGGTTAAAGAAAACTGAGATAGTTAATCTTTAATTAATTCATAATGAGGTGTGTGATTTAGATAGGACTTCAATTAGAGGTGGTGGAACATATTTTGTAAATTTATTGATGATCACTCTAAATATTAGTTACATTAATCTCTTAAAATATAAAGATGAGGTTCTAGCCAAATCTAAAGTTGTAAAGCCGAAGTTGATATCAACTGGTCATCTTGGGCAGGTTTTCTAGTTTGGTGCACAAAATTTTCACATTTTGTGTCTGAATCTATATTGTTGGGTGTTTTATGTCAAAAGCAAATTTCAAAATAGTATATTTTTTCATGTGTTTTCTTCTTGTTTGAAGGAATCGAACTAGTTTGTTGGAATATTACAGAATAAAAAGATGTTATGTTGATTGTTGTATTTTGTTTACTCTCTCTTAGCAGTTTTTTTTAAGCTATAAAAAGAATCATTTGATTGAGGATAAGGATTGAGAAAAACTCAGCACAATTCGTGTTGTTAGGCCAATCTCTCTCTCTCTCTCTCTCTCGTCTTAGCACAATTTGTGTTGTTAGGCCAATGAATCATGCAAACTGTCTTGTGAATTATTTGTAATGTTCTCTTTGCATGCATCTTAATCTTGCATCTTGATCTTATGTTGAGTATTCCATTAGGACAACATCCAGTAGAAGTTACCATAGATCAGAACAAAATACCCACTCATGAGCATTAAGATGTTTTCAAAAGGTCTCAAAGCCATTTATTGTGGAACTACACTTTATGTTGGTGCTGTGTAAAAACGGTCTGATTACTATGAGCCTGCCTCATAAAGAATAATTTTGTGATACTGCCTTGAAGTTGGCTTGTCATGTTTTCGTTCTCGGCTCTTTTCTTACTTGTGATCTCACTTCATTATTTGAATACCTCAGCAATACTGTTAAGGGATTGCTTACTATTGATTCTAATTTTTTTTGTTTTACAGGTTAAACTTATGTGCTCTTACTGTAGAAAACACAGGGAAACTGAAGTTCCAGATCCTTACTATGGAGGTCCTCAAGGATTTGAAAAGGTAAGCCATAAGCCAAAAGAATTTTTGCTGAATCTATTCCATCTAATCTAGACCATAAACAAGCTTTAGCAACTAATTGGGGAGCCTAGGAAGCCATCACGCCCTCTGCAAGGTGCCGCTAACTTGAACACTTGGTCTAATGTTATTGGCTGGGCTTTGTTTATCCTGTAATTCTTGGGAAAGAAAATTTCTTCTGATTGCATGACCACGATACAGTGCAGATAAGAACTGACACTTCAAATTTAAGTACTATTACAAAAGAAGAAGAAAGAATCTGAATATTAGTTTAAACTCATTCTTGACTTTGTAACATCAATTGTTTCAGGTTTTAGATCTACTGGAAGATGCTTGCGGTGGGTTACTGGATGAGATCATAGCGAAGAATAGTCACATCACCGCTTCTTGAGTCTTTTTGAGGCAGCACATTGATTCTTGTAGCAGAAACTTGCATTTTATTGCTGACTATGCCAAGGCTGTACAAATCAACTTAATTGAACCTTTTCTATGAATTTCATTCTGAATGAGCTTATTGTTTACCAATTTAATTGGCACCACGAGTAACATCAACCATCAAGTACAGCTTGTGTAATCCGCGTCATTAAAACAAGGATATCATGTTTGTGTTCAGTAATATAGATGAGGTAAAATAAATCAGCATCGATTGTTTGTACTGTTTCTTGTCCCTGTGAGGTTGATTATCTGCTACATTAGCAAATTATATTGTATTTCTATGGCACACAAATACCATACACTGGGGACCGGAAAAAGTGATTATTGTTGTGTGATCTGTTTCTTGCAAGTATGTGGATCTTTGTTGATTAGAATTTTGATTAATAGTGCTTTCAAGATAGATGTGATGAGCGCTCTTGTTGGTTCGAAACTGCATGTGTCCTCAGGAAACAGGGACTACATCTCTTTTGCCTCAACAGGGAGCTATAAAGGTTGAAATGTCAAAGTGGTTTTTTTTTTGGGTTATTCCCATATATACGCCCCAAATTTTCCCTATTTCTAAAATTACCCTTTGAATTTTCATATTTTTAAAATTACCATCCAAATTCTTTCATATTTCTAAAATTTTCTTTACCGTCAGTTATGCCCCGCTTCTTCTTCCTTCCTCCATCAGTCCTTTCTCTTCATTTGGCTCTCAAAATATAAACCAACAATAACAGAAAAATTCCTCCTCGTTCACGAAACTTTGCTCGTTTCATTCTATGAATTGAAATTGAATCGAATTGAATTGAATGGGCATCTGCCTTCTTCTCTCTCATCAACATCTGTTGTAATTTGTTGCACAGAGAGAGCAATGACCGGGGATGGCAAAAGTATCCATGTGGCCTCGATCCACCATCGACTCCCATTCCTTGAAGCCCTTCGCCAGTTCTAGTCCCAATCCCACCACCTCCAACTTTGATCCGCAACCCATCTCAATTCATCATCATAATCCCTCTCAAATCCCATCATCACCCCAAACCTCAGTCTCAATCTCTACCAGTTTCTAATCAAGTCTTAATCTCTTCCACTTGCTAACCAAATCCTTCACCTCAATCCTCCCATTACTCAAGAAACCCAAACCTAAAACCAAACGTCACAGTCATGACGAATGTGGCGTCGGCGGTGATGACAGAGTACATGCCGAGGGTGGAGATGGGTGGGGCCGAGGGGGTGCCAATGACAGTGAAGCAAAGGAAGCTGATGCTCATAGCGAAGGCGAGGAAGCAGACTTCATCGTGACTGTGACGTCGGCAGGGGGGTGGGAGCAGGTACTTGGTGTGGTCTGATAAGGCGCACGAAGTCTGGAGCCCTATCGTGATCTCACTACTAGAATGTCTGTCAAATTACGTTGAAAACGGTCAATTTGCATCGAAAATTTTACGGTTGCGTCGAAATGTTACGTCAAAAAAGGTCGTTGCAAATACCCTCGATGCAAACGTTGCATCGAATATTCGATGCAAATGTACAATGTTGTGTCAAAAATTTGACGCAATATATATTTCAAGAAATAAGTTAGAAAAAGGTTGATAAAATATTTGCGACACAAATTTTACGACACAATTTAGCTGTTTTCTAGTAGTGTCTCTAGGATCCAGCCCTTATGAGATTTGTCCGTAAGTGGCGGCGGCGAGTCGACGGTGG
The DNA here is from genome assembly GCA_038442645.1 of Agave tequilana. Lineage (NCBI taxonomy): Eukaryota > Viridiplantae > Streptophyta > Magnoliopsida > Asparagales > Asparagaceae > Agave > Agave tequilana. The sequence goes on along the minus strand of JAVJIF010006411.1, from coordinate 153,807 downwards.
GGTTCGCCGGGATTCGTCGACATCAATGGTGGTAGGAAGGGGGGGGGGGTGGGGAGTCAGAGGAGTGAGAAGCGGAGATAAATTGGTAATTACTTTAAAAACTGTTAAAAGTTTAACAGCATCTGACATTAAGGTTAATATTGATCAAATTTAAGAATTATGGGGTAAATTTAGAAATTTGATGTTTTTGGGGGGTAATTTTAGAAATATGGAAGATTTGGGGGCGTATAAATGGGAATACCCCTGTTTTTTTGAGAGTATAGGATGATGCTAAAGCTCTAACCATAGAAAATATATGGATTAGGGTTTTCTCTCCTAGTTGTGAGAGCGTGCTAGATAGAATTTCATGAGACTTAGTTTGAGATTGGGGATGGATTGCGACAAGGGTTGCCTTTCGTTGTTTATCTTTGTAGTTAGGAGAAGGACGCATACGAAACTTTGTGTGATCTCAACTGCTGAGGAAGGCCATGAAATCACTTAGAGGGGGGTTAACAGTGATGGATATACTAAATGGCAAATAATATAGAATTAAAAACAAATAAAACTAACTAGCACAATAAAGAACAATTATACAATTTCAAACAACGCAATGTAGCACAAGAGTTATCTAGCATGAAAAGATAGAGCAATATAGAGCATGTAAGATAGTAAAGAGTGAGTTGAGTAGAGAGAAAGAGAGAGAAGACAATCACAAACACGAGAGATTTGTTTGAGATTCGAGCCACTATTATACGTCCCCGCCTTCACCGCAATGAAGGGTTTTTTCACTGTACTTGATCCCACAAGATTACTACTCTACAAGTTCTCACTAGAACTCCACAAACCCGCAACTCCTCTCACTTGGTGTCGCAACACCATACAACGACGAACTCGCAAGCTCATTGAGGCCACAACCTCTACACAAATTGAATAAATGAAGGAGTGATCTTCTTCTCGATCAAAGTAGCGCACAATAGGTTCTTTAATCGATGTAGACATTTGAAGGCCAAGAGAAGTGAGTGAGTGAAGCTTTGAAGAAATCAGAATAAAAGATCAAAGCTTTTGGAAATTTGAATGTGGAAATGTATCTCTAAAATAAATTCTCTTAAAATTTTCTTGAAAACTTTAATCTCAAATCTTAGCAAAAGGTTCTTAGGCTTTAAACTAGGCATCCCTATTTATAGAGGTCCAAGACATTGAGATTAAACCAAAAATAACCGTTAAGAATTAAACCATAAAAAACAGATTAAGAAAATAGCCGTTTGAGTTTAATTAGGCAATTAATAGCCTGTCGGTCGACTGCTAACGAGCAAATTTTTGACCGTTGTGGATCGCGGTCGACCGGGTGGTCGATTGAATCTAACAAAGAGTTCTGTGAGTTTCAGTCGGTCAACCACTTGGTCGTTCTGATGATGACAAGCAGAACAAAGCCTAGCACGCGATCGACTGCTCGGTCGACCAACGTGCATAAGTCTTTACTCGTGCATGTCGTGCAAAACCGGTCGACTAATTGGTTGACCAACAGAGCAAATAGCTCTGCAGATCGGTCGACCGGACGGTCGACCTGCCAAATGCCAAAGTTTTAGTAAATAATTTTTTGAAATACACCAGATTTTTCATTAAAACATTTTAATATTTCTTTACAAAATAAAGTTCATGGATATATTTGAAGTATAAAATGTGTGATTGTTGATCAACACAAAAATAGAAATATAGAACTCGTTTTGTAAAAATAGAAATTACTTTTTGTAAAAATATATTTTTCAAAATATGATTTGAAAAACGATTCAAAATAATGAAAATTCTTTTCAAGAATATAGAATCAAAACACAACAATTTTTTGAGAGTGTGCGTATGTGCATCTCTTGAGCTTCTAAATCTCTAAATGATTTTAACAAATCTAAATCTTACATGGATAAAAAAAATAATTTCTTCATTTTTTTTTCTTTCTTGATCCTTTCTTGATCTTCGAGCTAGATTCCAATCTAGAGTGCTTTGTGTGCTTTTGATGCTTAAGCTCTTTGGATTTCATTAATGTTAGCTTCCAAACTTGTGAGTCTTGAAGCGAGGCTAATCATTCCTTTAATATTCTTTTAAACCTGTATCTTATTTATGTTGACACTCTAAAAAAGGCAGCTCTGCAACCGGTCCGAACTATGTCAAACTTGATGACACTTCTAAAAGACAAGTCACAGATAGGCTGAAGACCTGTTCATTCCTGATAGACAAACCAATAATTTGTTTCACTGATCTAGTGAAGTAGACAGTGAATCAAGTATTTGCCTTCTGAAGAAGCCCAAGAGGCTAAACATTTAGCTTCTCTACAAGCACAACTCTAGCTTCACAGCAAGCTTAGAGTAGCTCCGTTATGGGTTCATTTTTAGCTTCGCTTCTGAAGTTTAGCTTAAGCTCTATCAAAAGAGCCATCTTTTAGATTCGCTGCAAGCTCTTTTCTAGCTTCGCAGCAAGCTCTGAAACAACTCCGCTGTGAGCTCAATTCTTAGCTTCGCATGAAGCTTAGCTCCGCTGCGGGCTTTTATGGTCATTTTTAACTATTTAAAAATCTCAACACAAGATTAACGTGATTGATATCACTTTGGGTAGTTAATTGCCATGATCTTTTGTAATCACCTAGAGGGGGGTGAATGGGTGACTAGCTAATCTAATGGACAATTAATACGGAAATAAAACTATATATGCAAATTAGAACTTCTTAACTAAACACTAAGTATAATATAAGAGTGTAGCCGGATTCCCGTGAAGGGCTCTGGACTATCTCCTCAAGATTCCTCTAAATAAGAGTTGAGGTGCCTCGTTGGCTCTCTTGGTTGAATACAAGTGTTAGCAAACAATCCCCAAGCATATGACAATAAGTACATAATATATCAAGCATATAAAGATAAAGACAATATTAGCATGCAAGATATAAAGACAAGTAAGAGATAGAGAGAGCAATCGCAAACACGGGATATTTGTTTTGAGGTTCGAGCACACTTGCTCTACGTCCTCGCCTTCAACACTATGAAGGATTTTCGCTATAAACCGATCCCACTGGATCACTCGGTGCCGCAACACCTACAAGGAGTTTCCACTAGAACTCTTGGACTCTCTAGTCCCTCTCTTGTTCCCGAACACACCGCAAGCCCACAAGCTCGCCGAGGCCACACCTCTATAATGAGTTCACATAAGAACCCGAAACACCGCGAACCGCAAGTCCGCCTCCTAAAAACAAAGATGAAGTCTTTGGTGATCACAACACTTTGATCACCTAAAAACAATCTCACAATAACACTCCGATAGGATGAATATATCAATGGATAGCTCAAGTGTTTGTGAGAAAAACAAGGATTGAATATGTGGTGGAAAACACAAGAAAATCACTTTTGAAAACTCTCGATAAACTCTCCTTTTGAATGGAAGTATTTGGCTCTTAAACAAGTGGAGAAAACCTCTCAAAAGAGTAGGAAAAATTGGTGCTAAAACCCACTTAAAATCTTGTTAAAAACAGTCCAACAAAGCCCCCTTTTATAGGCCAAAGTAAACTAACCGTTGGGGTCCAGTCAGCAGCTCTGGACTGCTGTCGGTCGACCGGCCCGATCGGCCGCTAACAGTCAGAAATCTGACCGTTGGGCCAGCGGTCGACCAGCCCGGTCGACCGAGGCCTGGAATAGAGAGCAGACACTCTCTGACGGTCGACCGGCCCGGTCGACCGGGGCTTTCCAGAGAGCAGAAGCTCTCTGGTGGTCGACCGGGTCAGTCGACTGACCCTCCAGTCAGAACTGGCGTGCACTGTGCATGTCGGTCGACCGACTCAGTCGACCGACTCCTAACTCGGTCGATCGGTAGAAGCCAGTACAGGGAACTTTAGGGATTAAAAGGTTGTCTTTTTAGCTTAAATAAAATCCCATAAATTTATGAAAAATCTACAAAAATAGGTTCAATATTATACTTTGATAAACAAACATGTTTGAGTAAAATCAAGACATGTTACAAACATTTTGAACTATTTTTGTAATTTAGAAATTTTAGCATAAAACAAAATCTGTATTTTTCCAAAATAGATTTTTTCAAAACTTCTCCAAAACAAGATATTTTAAACACTTTTAAAGCATAGAGTGTATGGAAATGATCTACTACTCATACATGATGAAATATCTATGTTTTTGACAATAAGCACTAAAATGTTTTGATTAAAACATATGTATATATGAAACTTCCAAAAATGAAAACTTTTTTGTATTTTTCAAAATAAAAACTTTTTTATGAAAAACACATCTAAATCTTGTGTGTGAGTGTATATGGTATACTTGAGCAATCCACCAACTATTCTATCCTTTACATTTTAACTAAAATAAAATCTTAACTAAAACAAACCTAGACTCAAGTCTTGATCTTGAAGGTCTTCACTTGAAGTCTTCTTCTCCTCTTGACTTGGTCCAAACTTGATCCAAAGAGCTAGACTTCTCTTGAGTACTTGTGTGGTCTTGATGCACAAGCTCTTGAATCAAACTGTATTAGCTCCAAAACTTGACTTTAAATCCTTTGTTGAAGCTAAACACCAACTAAGATCTTGATCATAAATCTGAGACTAATTAAACACAAGATCATTAGTACTATAACTACATGAGTTGATCATCATCAAAACTAGAGTGATGGGCTTTTGGGCCAACAATCTCCCCCTTTTTGATGATGACAAAACTCATGGAGTTATATATGCATGGATTAAAGTAAAGCTTCAAAGAAGCTCCCCCTTAACTCATGCATCACAATAAACAAAAATATATGACAATGAAGCACATGAATCTAAACAAACATGTATGCAAATATAAAGAGATAAACATGCCAATCAAGCATAAAACTCATCAAATTCTTTTCTCCTTTTTGCAGAACAAAACAATATGCATAAACAAGAAATCTTTCTCCCACTTAATGTATGAAGCAAGGGAAAACATGCATATATACTAAATACTTCTCTCCCTTTTTTTCAATCATTAACAAAGGGGTTAAAGTAAACACAAAACAATGTTCTTCCCCCTTTGTTAGAAACAAAAAATCAACAAAGGGGTAAAATCAAATCAATCAATAAAGAGATATATGCGATATACATTCATGAAGAGGAAGACGCTAAGTTAACTTCCCTACATATGTGCATTACATGAAGAAGGGATGACAAGCCCTAATTCACATAACGCATAATATGTAATGCATAAGAGGAGATGTGAAGCTCCCCCTACACATGTGTATCGCATAAAGAAGAGTTGTCAAGCTCCTCAATATAAGATACACTCAACATGAATCTATATGTAGAAGAGATGTTAAGCTCCCCTTGCAAATAGGCAATTCATATAAAACATTTTTAAGACAAATTTTTGATAATCACTTAAAATAAATTTTGAAATTTACTCAAGGTAATAAAACACATTTTTGAGATACCTTTATAAATAAACAAGATTTTTGAGATACCAATTGGAACTAAAACATATCAAAAACATTTTTAAGAATCCAATTATAACTAAACAATACAAAATTTTGAAATTTTCTTAGATCAACAAGTCAATTTGATATATCACAAGAATTTTATACCATATGAAATAGGAAATATGTGATACCAAATTGAAATTGAAACATTTTTGTATTTTGATACCAATTAAATTTACATGGATACCAATTGAAATAAATAGTTCAATAGATACCAATTGAAATATATTGTATATTTTGATATCAATAAAAAAAATACCAATTGTAAAACAAATACTAATTGAAGATAATGCATAAGCTTATATAAACAGTACCAATTGAGAAATGAATTGAAAACTAAGATTTGAATTAAGCTTAGCATAAACATCCTTTGTGCTTAAAACATGTAAATATCTTATAAATCAAGCACAAACAAATCATATATATGTATGAAAATGAAAAATACCAATAGAAATTGATATTATTTGAAATATAAAACATACATATATAGAAAATAAAATATGAGTATATACAAAAAAATTCAATTGAGATACCAATTGAAAATACGATCTAAATCAAGTATATAACTCATAATAAACCACCCTTTTTATGCACAAGATAAAAGATTTCAATAAGGCTTACAAGGCATGCTCACCCATCCGTCCGCCCATGAAGGGGTTGGTAGGGGTTTTCAAAATAGAGTTTGAAAAATATTTTTATAGTGAAAACACTATCAAATGAAGAATAAATAACTAGTTAGATTAATTTTTGAAAAACTAGTTAAAGATCTTTCAAAACATGAAACCAAATCATATATATCATGAAACATACTAAATACACAAAATTCGACACTCAAGGTCCATAAAGCTCAAAATGATCATGAAACATAGTCATGAATAAACAAATAAAGTGTGAGTGCACAAAACTCATGTAATTAGCATTTTCCATGAAGATAGTCAATAAATTTTGAAACAAACATGAATAATATTTTATTACAAATCATAAAAATCATGAAAATTTATTTTTCATATAAAGATGAAAATCATAAAAATTCATTTTTCTTTCAAAAACAAACTTCTAGGTATATGTATGATTTATCCAAAACTAACAATATGTGTACATATCCCAAACATGAAAAGAGTTTATGATATAGTTTGCATGGAGGCAAGAGACTCGAGGGGCATACATGTATATTTATTAATTTTGAACAACAATAGCATATACATGAAGTAAAACATGAAAATAGGTAAAACAAGTGTAAATGAGGAAATCATCAAAATTAGGCTATACATGTGCATATAGTGAGTACAAATGAACAATGAAGTGCAAACGTATATGAACCAAATGTTGCTCACTATTTGTACAAGTATATTTCCAAGTTTTAATAAAGACTACATTTAAACAAGTGTTTACCACATGAAGCACAAATATAAAACATGAACATGCTAAAAAATGTGATATAAATAAAAAGCATGTAAACTAAATTAGGAGTTTAGAGATAGTTACCAAAAACAAAGAACTATACTCCAAATCTCCAAAACATGGTGGTTGTCCCACCAAACCTCCTTGATAGCGGTGCATCAAATGTATGTCCATCTAGTCCATGTGCATCCACCACCAAGGCACCAACTCTCTCACGTTTTGTGAGAGCCCGCACCTACATCAAATACACTAGGTGGGGACTTTGGTACCCATTTTCTTTTGGGTTCATGAGGGTTAGTATTGTAAGGAACCCAAACATTCTTATTAGCAAAATTTAAAGCATTTATCTTATCATAATAAAATTTTGCTAAATGGCCTTTACCGCCGCAATGTGTACACTTGTACACTTTAGGATGCATATGTGTATGAGTGTGATCATGACGTCAAAGTGTGCATATGCATGATGTGGGTGTTGTACATGAACATGGGGAACTTGTTTCTTTTGAAACAAGGATTCCAATCTAGAATGGTTAAAAGCACAATTGCTCAAAGTTGAGCTTAAACAATCAATTCTATTTTTAAAAATTTAACTTCATTTTTATCAATGATAGCATGTAAAGCATGGTGAGAATGAGAATCATTTTTCTTTTTCCTTTTAGAAATATTTTCTTTTTCTTTTTCAACAATTTTTCTTTTCAAGGAAGTGTTTTCATGCAAAGTAATTTTTTTTTTGTTTTTCCACCAAAATAATTTATTTTTCAAAGCATTATTTCCTTCACACATGTCATTTAATTTAGAAAGCAAGAAAATATTCTCATTTTTCAAAAACTCATTATCTTTTTCAAAGCATGCAATTTTATTTTTAAAAAAACTCATTTTCTTTTAAAACATTTTCAAATCTAGTTTGAAAAGAATCTTTTTCTTTTAACATGCAATCAATTTTATTTTTCATTTTCTTGTTATCCTTTTTAAGCAATTCATATTTTTCTAGGAGTTGTTGACAAAATGATTCAAGTTCATTATAGGACATATCAACATCCTCTTCTAGCTCAGATTCGGTAGTTACCTCAAGGGGGTTATCCCCTTGGACCATGTAGCATACGTTAGAAGCTTCACTTCAACATCTGAGTCGCCCCCGCATAATATTGTTCTTGTTCGCCAAGGGAGATCAAAGAGTTCCATACTACAAAAGCCGAATCAAAATTAGCAACCCTAAATAAATAATCATCATTTAGGGTAGATCTTAAAGCATGTAGGGCTTTTGCATTAGCCTCAATATTTTTGTCATTTAAACAATAAGAATCTTTAATAGTGGCAAAATAAATATGAATCCCTAAGGCCTTGAGGTACAAAGACATCTTAACCTTCCAAGTTTGGATGTTAAGAATGTCAAAGGTGGGAGGTGACATGAAATCCATGATGTGTGTAAACCAATATTGTGATTAGCTATAAATGAGGATCTTTAATTCTAGGTTGTAAGATCCAAATCAAGAGTACTTGGCTCTGATACCAATTGTAATCACCTAGAGGGGGATGAATAGGTGACTAGCTAATCTAATAGACAATTAATGCAGAATTAAAACTATTTATGCAAATTAAAACTTCTTAAACTAAACACTAAGTATAACACAAGAGTGTAGCCGGATTCCCCGTGAAGGGCTCTGGACTAACTCCTCAAGATTCCTCTAAATAAGAGTTGAGGTGCCTCGTTGGCTCTCTTGGTTGAATACAAGTGTTAGCAAACAATCTCCAAGCATATGACAATAAGCACACAATATATCAAGCATATAAAGATAAAGACAATATTAGCATGCAAAATATAAAGACAAGTAAGAGATAGAGAGAGAGCAATCGCAAACACGGGATATTTGTTTCGAGGTTCGAGCACACTTGCTCTACGTCCTTGCCTTCAACACTATGAAGGATTTCCATTATAAACCGATCCCACCGGATCACTCGGTGCCGCAACACCTACAAGGAGTTTTTACTAGAACTCTTAGACTCTCTAGTCCTCTCTTGTTCTCGAACACACCGCAAGCCTACAAGCTCGTCGAGGCCACACCTCTATAATGAGTTCGCACAAGAACCCAAAACACTGCGAACTCGCAAGTCCGCCTCCTCAAAACAAAGATGAAGTCTTTGGTGATCACAACACTTTGATCACCTAAAAATAATCTCACAATAACACTCCTATAGGATGAATATATCAATGGATAACTCAAGTGTTTATGAGGAAAACAAGGATTGAATATGTGGTGGAAAATATAAGAAAATCACTTTTGAAAACTCTTGATAAACTCTACTTTTGAATGGAAGTATTTGGCTCTTAAATAAGTAGAGAAAACCTCTCAAAAGATTAGGAAAAACTGGTGCTAAAACCCACTTAAAATCTTGTTAAAAACAGTCCAACAAAGCCTCCTTTTATAGGCCAAAGAAAACTAGCCGTTGGGGTCCAGTCAGCAGCTCTGGACTACTGTCGGTCGACCAGCCCGGTCGACCGCTAACAGTTAGAAATCTGACCATTGGGCCAGCGGTCAACCGGCCCGGTCGACCGAGGCCTGGAACAGAGAACAGACACTCTCTGACGGTCGACCGGCCCGGTCGATCGGGGCTTTCCAGAGAGCAGAAGCTCTCTGGCGGTCAACCGGGTCGGTCGACCGGCCCTCCAGCCAGAACTGGTGTGCACGTTTCTGCATGTCGGTCGACTAACTCGGTCGACCGACTCCTAGCTCGGCCGACCGGCCCGGTCGACCGGCAGAAGCCAGTACAGGGAATTTTAGAGATTAAAAGGTTGTCTTTTTAGCTTAAATAAAATCCCATAAATTTACGAAAAATCTACAAAAATATATTCAATATTATACTTTGATAAACAAACATGTTTGAGTAAAATCAAGACATATTACAAACATTTTGAACTATTTTTGTAATTTAGAAATTTTGGCATAATACAAAATCCGTATTTTTCCAAAATAGATTTTTTCAAAACTTCTCCAAAAACAAGATATTGTAAACACTTTTAAAGCATAGAGTGTATGGAAATGATCCACTATACATACATGATGAAATATCTATGTTTTTGACAATAAGCACTAAAATGTTTTGACTAAAACATATGTATATATGAAACTTCCAAAAATGAAAACTTTTTTGTATTTTTCAAAATAAAAACTCTTTTATGAAAAACACATCTAAATCTAGTGTGTGAGTGTATATAGTATACTTGAGCAATCCACCAACTATTCTATCCTTTACATTTTAACTAAATAAAATCTTAACTAAAACAAACCTAGACTCAAGTCTTGATCTTGAAGGTCTTCACTTGAAGTCTTCTTCTCCTCTTGACTTGGTCCAAACTTGATCTAAAGAGCTAGACTCCTCTTGAGTACCTGATGTGGTCTTGATGCACAAGCTCTTGAATCAAACCGTGTTAGCTCCAAAACTTGACTTTAAATCCTTTGTTGAAGCTAAACTCCAACTAAGATCTTGATCATAAATCTGAGACTAATTAAACATAGGATCATTAGTGCTATAACTACATGAATTGATCATCATCAAAACTAGAGTGATGGGCCTTTGGGCCAACACTTTTTACTCCTTAAATTGTTGGAGAAGATCAAGGAAAATCCCTTACTTAGTGGAGCAAATCATGGGAAACAAACCCAAGCCAGTTGGCTAATTAGCTTCGCGTACAGGTTTTGAGTTTCGATCAAGCTACTTTTAGCTTCACGGCAAAGCTAATATGGCTTCAGGTGCAAGCTAGACTGGATCATTGTGTTGATTTTCAAGGGAGTAGTTACACTTCATCAAGCCTATAAATAGCCCATTGCAAGGAGGGGCTCAGGGCTGATTGGCAGATCTTGGAGGTCTGAACTTCAGATTGGGGAATTTTGGCTGATCTTCTTAGAGAGATTTCACAAGAGATCACTCTTTAGCTTCCCGGTTTTCTTCAGAGAACTTTACTTCTCTTTTAGGGTGTTAATACCCTCATGATCTTCCTTTCTCAAAAGATTTTTAGAATCAGGTGAGAAGAAAATCCTTAGGATTAAGATTTGAGGTCGCGATTACTCGCATCGGCAATAGAACTAAGTGGTCACGCTGACCAGACTTCTACTATCATACTTCCCTGAAACTTTAGAAGAGAGTTCTTGTAATTTTCTTTAGTACTTGTAAATCTCTTCAACTTTTGTAAAATTTTCCCACTCTCTCTATCAATGGAAAATAAAATGGTGAGTCCACTGGAGATTATCTTCTTCAACAACAAGAAGACAGTTCAGCAATGTGATGATGAGACCCTTAGATCTACTGTTGAGATATTGGTCATTCAATTTGACCAAGAGAGATTTGAGACAAATTCTTTTCGAAGGTGGCTCAAGCCCCATCAATGTGCACAAGAACATGAAGATCTTCGTGGCTAGGTCTCCTCTCCCACTGTTCGAAAGCAAGTCTTTGATGAGACAAAGAAGGCTACCTGCTGGCCTAACTCAGTCTCAATAAAGACTAAAGTAGCTTCACGCTAGCACTTGTACGCTGTGTGCGAAGATAAATCAGTCTCTAAGGCTATCTGGATTAAAAATCCACTTTAGCCTCATGCGAGGCTAAAGGATCCCTGGTTTTAGCTTTGACAGAAGCTTGCGTAGTCTCGGCTGCAAGATTACTTCAGCTCTTCACAGAGCTCAGCCTCGCTTCTTCCGCGAAGCTAAAGACAAAGCACTAACAATAATTTCGCTCCCTGCTGCCAATGCTTCTATCTGTGAAGCTAAATTTGAAGCATACTCTGGTGCTAACAATGAAGTTACTTCACTTAAGAAAAAGGGGTACTTCACAATACTAAAGCACTAAGTGCTGAGATAGCTTTGCTCCACGACAAAGCTATCTTAGCTTCATGTCCGGCCAAAAGATCAGCCCAGTCTAGGGTTAAATCCAAGATTTTTCAGCCCATCAAGGCTAATATCCAGCTTCCCAGAATCTCCGTGTTGGATCGATTAGGTCCGACCAAGATAGACTTGTGGGAATTTCTAAGCAATAAGCGAAAGTTCTACCTTGAAGGTAGGTTCACATCTCGCTGTCTCAGTGCGGACAAGCAGGGTGTCAATTTGTGACTATACACTCTGCTAACTGTTGTTTGGGACCAATCCCTGCAACACCTCATCTGAACAAACTGTCGATATTCGACCGATTGTCAGCCCAGACCTCTGAGGAGTCCAAGTCTAGGAGGAAGAGAAAAGCCAAGAAATATCACTTCGCTGTAGTCTCTATCAACATGGCAGGTAGGGGAATGGATTCGATGCAATCCCGAAGAGGAAGATAAGAGATTCATGCTTCCTCAGTTAGTTTACTAGATCCTGACTATAGCCCAGGCTTAAGTCAGGTACTGATTAAACCAAAAGGTGCCTTCTGAGGTACCCGCTCTAGGGTAACAATACCCCACAACTATGGACATCCCTCCTCCTTTATAGGGGCAACGTTGCTAAAACTATTGAGAAGCCTCTTCCAATGGTCAGACGATGACGAAGAAGCCAGTGGCTACGCTTCCTTTGCCACCATCATCTCTGAGCAAACAGGTGTCATGTCTGTTAACATAGCCGACAACAACCATGATGATCCCCGTCAGTGTATGGAGGCTCAAGAGAAACTTTCAGAGCTCAATAAGCAACTATGAAAAATATCAAGCAAATGTTGGCGTAGCTCCTAAACAACTAGAATAATGATGAAACCACCAGTAATAATCAAGATGAGGAGGAGAATCTCAACAATGAACCCCTAAGACTGAAAGTCAAAAGGAAGTTCCACTATTGATGTTGATGTTATTAAAGATATCCATGCTCAGATCACATCCCTGGCTTAGAGAGATGAACTGAAGAAAGTAAGAATGACACATCCTTACCCACCGGAATAGAACTCAGTTCCCTATCCGTCAAAGTTCAAACCACCTACATTACACACATGTGATGACAAGAGCTCGCCAAATCAGCACATCTATTACTTTCGGTCACAAACCGACAACGTGATAGATAATGATGCTGTTATGGCCAGGCTATTCATCGGTACCCTTAAGATAGTAGCCTTTGATTGGTTCAGGAGCCTTCCAACGACTTCATTAACTCTTGGATCGACCTGGAAACCTGGTTCTTTTCTCAATTTTATGAGGACGACACTGAGGTGATCATAGATAAGCTCCTCTCGATGATTCAGAAAGGTGGAAAATCCGTGCGAATACATTGAAAGGTTCTGCAATCTCTCCCTTATGTGCCCTGCAGGCATGTCCTTGACCATGTTGCTTCAAACGAGCTGACACAAGTTCCTCGACAGAGTAGAAGTTCATATGGGAGCTGTCAAATCTCATACTTAGAAGGAGCTCTTTGAACAAGTAGAGATAGCTGAGAAATTAACTAAAAAGTTTGAGTCCTCAGTGCCCAAGAACAAGTGGGGGGTCAATACTAAGGGATGTGATGCAGCCCAATCTTCCTAATCCAAAGGGAAAGAAACGATGGCAGTCGAGTTGTCTGGGGAAGCTCCACCAAAGAAGAAAAGGAGTTGTGCCAACAATAATCAGGAATTTAAGTTTCTGTCGAGATAATATTCCTTCAGAGATGAATAGGTGGTGACCATCTTCCATCTACTTAACAAAGGTAACAAGTTCAAGCTACCGGAAGTCAGGTGAACAGAAGAAATGGGGAGTACAAATGACCCAAACTACTGCCTCTTCCACAAAATGGTGCATCAGCCCACCAGCAGATGCTTCATCCTCAATGATAAGATATAAGCATTAATGGATACTAGAGTTCTGTCTCTCAAGTTAGAACAAAAGAAAGTAACTGCCAACATGGTGACTCAATTTTGAGACTTTCTCGAAGATGGCTATCAAGGATTGATTGACCCTAGTCCCTAAAACCAGACTAGACATTGTCAACCCAATGGCGGAAGAGCAGAAAGCTAAGGGCCTCTTTCTGATGATGACAAAATCTAAAGAGATCATGTGGGTCAATCCAGATATTATCAAAGATGAGCAATAGCATCCAACGAGCTCAAGCTCAAGCTCAGAGGCAAGTAATGTAACTCTGTCTCCCTCACAGTAGATGATGACATTATGATTATAGCTTCTCGTAATGGCCAGAAGAAGAGAAACTTACCTTAGCGACGCAGCCTGCTACCCTTTAGCCAATAAGAACCCAGTCTGAAAAATAGTAGTTGTGACAGTACAATCAGACCCCCCGATGAGACACAACAGCCAACGACATCAGAAACAACTGCACCAGTTCAGGCTTCGGCACCATCCCTGCCACTAGACAAAGGAAAGCAAAAGGAGGTCCGGTTTGACAAATCATTGAAAAAGGATCCTTCAAAAGAGTTCAACGCTCCTTTCCGCTTCAATATATTGGCATAGCTTGCCAATATCCCAGCTCATATCACTCAACACAAGCGACTTCGTTTCTGAAAGGAGGTAAGAGATGTTTAGGGATGCACTTGCCGATTCAGAATCTTTTCTGACACAAGTGCAAGCAATTCCTACTAATGACAAGAGGACCCTGTGCCCCCAATGTCATTATGTGCAGCAACATGTGCCATCTATTACCTTCACTCCAGAGGATATCTCTTTAAGGACAATAAGCATGATAGACCTCTGTACTATGCTGGGTACATTGGCTCTACATGCATTGAAATGATCCAAGTTGATCCAGGGTCTGCTTTGAGCATCATCCCAAAGAGGCTTCTTTACTTTCTAGTTTTTTAAATATGTGGGCGATGATGCTGTGGTTCGAACGATATTTATCGACATGTAACCATTCAAAGGACTGGAGAATTACTTCACTGATTTCCTGCTCTACTAGGAGGATATGAGCCAGTAAAGAAGTCATTGCCTGATGACATCGACAGTTTCAATGGGCGGACTCAGAATCAGAAGAAGATGTGCTGGCTACCTTTAACATGGAACCTATTATAGCGCATCTAGATGACCCTGATTGTAATAACCCCGCCAAAAATGAGGGCGAGTGGGTCCATAATGAAAATGTTGCTTTTGATTACTCTTTGTGTCTTGGGTATGTATTTGAATCTGTCGACATTAGCTACTTCTACAGGTCTCTGACTATCTCAAAAATAGCATGCATGCATATAGAGGACAATGAAGGATCTATCTTCATTGTCCCTCCTTCTAAAGGGGATCAATCATCGATTATATTCAGAAGAGGTAAGGCTCAACCCACGACATCCAAGGGATCAGGCGATGACTTGGAACCCTATAATTCTTTCATTATGCGCGATCGGCACACCGTATGATGAAAAGATAGGGGTACAAATGATTTGAATTTCAGTAAATGACGGCGCATATCTTTGTAACCTTTCATACCAGAAGGAAAACCAGCCAACTATTATGTTCACACACATAGAGGGATAGGATATGTCACTCTATCACCTAGTCAGAATTAGAGTCTGACGAGTTCCTCCCATCATAATCATCAGATTGGTTTGGGACTCTGATATTAGTGTGGGGTAGTCTTTAAGAAGCTCTTTGCTAACATGACATCTATTTGTCAGGCAGAGCAAGATTAAGATATTAAACCATTTGACATTGATCCGTTGGCCTCAACCATTTGATCGTTACAGGGAGAAGCATTTCAAATAGCGCAAACCTCCAACTGAAAATAAGGTGATCCAAGTCAATGTAGGTGATCAAGCACATTCAAAGCTCATCTCTATAAGCGAAAAAAAGCCTAACGTCAATATAGAAGAAAGATCTCATATCCCTCATACAGGAGTATATTGATGTCTTTGCATGGAGCTATGAAGGCATGCCTGAAATCGATCTGCAGGTGGCTATGCATTGTCTCAACATTAAACCGGATGCCAAACCTGTTAAGCAACAACAACGACGGTTTTGACCCAACATCATAGAGGCGATCGAAGCTGAAGTTCATAAACACATCGAGTGTAACTTCATTCGAGAGGAACAACACCCATAGTGGGTCGCTAATATTATCCATGTGCTCAAGAAGAACTAGAAGATTTGGGTTTGCATTGACTTCTGTAATCTCGACATAGCCTGTCCTAAGGACAAATTTTCATTGCCCATCACTGATGTCATGATTGACAACATGTGTGGCTTCAAAAAGATATCCTTCATGGAAGGCTTTTCAGGGTACAATCAAATCAAGATGCATCCGAATGATGAGAAGGATACATCATTCATAACGCCATTGGGATATACTCTTACACAGTAATGCCGTTCGGATTGAAGAATGTAACGCCCTGTCCCATCGGGTATAGAGACGCTATTGTGATGTATAAATGCTGGGCATAAATACCCTCATATATATATATTAAGCATTAGTACAAACAAGAATCAGAGTAGAATCACACATCACATATACATTCCAACATAAGGAGTATAACTTACAAAGTTGTCACAGAGCGTGATATAATATTACAAGTATATTACATCACAACTAGGTACAAAGTAAGATTTATAATATGTACAATATTAAAGATACGAGCTGAAAGGGAATCCCGTGAGCAAGTAGGAAGAGTCAGGAACAGAAGGAGCTGGGACTAGTCAGCCTGCTCTGAGAGGTAAGCTTGATCTTCGGCGGAGGGTTCCACTTCAATTCAAGCTTTAGAATCTGAACATGCAAGTTCAGGGGAGTCAGAAACTCCCCAACGAATAGCCAGGTGAATGCCAAGTGGCGTGCAAAAATAAGTACATGTGTATTGATTAGTCTCTAATATTGCATAATTTTTATCACATCTGCATATTTATTTTGTATAAAATTCTGCTAATAAAGCTTTGCTGGTTTGATGCTAGGTCCATAGTGTGTAATGAAGAAGAAGACCCTAAATCACCATTTAATGGGTGATTAAAGGCCTACAAAATAGCCACTGACTTTAGAGAGGAGATTCTGTCAGA
This sequence comes from Agave tequilana, assembly GCA_038442645.1. NCBI lineage: Eukaryota > Viridiplantae > Streptophyta > Magnoliopsida > Asparagales > Asparagaceae > Agave > Agave tequilana. Next base: position 137,048 of record JAVJIF010006411.1, on the reverse strand, counting down.
CCAGGCATCAAATCAGAAATTTAGGAGATCCATCCAACAGGGGACTGACACGACGCAGTGCAACAGGAGGTTTTTGCGGCCCTAGCGTCGTTTTCGTGGCCATACGGGCGCGGTCGTGCCCGTGCTTTAAGCCAGAGTTGTCCCCTTGGCCCCCTTTCCCTTGGTGCCTATAAATAGCCCCCAGGGTTCTGAAGAAGGGGATATCCAGAATTAAGCGTGTTGTTGTTACTTTGTTTCTAGGAGTTGTAGTTGTTTTTATATTTCCTTCTTCTTTTAGTTAGTTTAGCCATTAGAGTGAAAGAGAGAGTGTGTATACAAGTTGTATTTGAAGGTGACAAGCTTATACAAGTAATACTTCTTTTTCTTCTTTTTATTTACTTATATTTTTCATTTGCTTTTACTTTCTTATTTTAGTGTTATACTCCCTCTCTTTACCTCTTCTTTTTTGTTGTTTCTTTTCTTAAGCATGTCTAACTAACTCTTTCATTGCATAGTTAACTAATTACTAACCCACTAATCTCTAACAACTTGATTGATAACCCAAATGAGTCAATAGTATCAAACAAGTCTTGTGCAAACGAGAGTTATGACATCTTAAGACGAGGGTTCTAACTCTAACTTACTTACAAGTATTCCCTTTCTTATATTTCATACTTGACGGTTTTTGATGATCTATAGATTGTAAACTTTACTTGTATTTGTAAGTTAGAGATATTCCTATTAATTTTTGCCGATACCATTAGTTGACTTATTTCTTCCTTATTTTTGCCTTCAATTGGATCTTGATAAGAGAATGTTCAAGTTTTTTGTGCCGTGTTAAGCTAAGTTAAAGGAAGAACTTTCATTCGATTTCCAACGTGTATAGTTCATATGCATAAGGGTATGCCTGCCTATGATCCATTGTGAGGTTACATCTTCAAGAAGTTAGAGATTAGTGGGAGCACTTAGAAGAAAGTTAGCCACACATTTTTACCATTAAGAAACTTCACTTTTACAAATCATCAAACCATTCTAAACAATTCTTGAAACCAACTTATTTTCTTTTTGATTCTTTATTTTGAAACAAAGAACTTTCTTTTTAGCTTGAACAAGGAAGGCACATCAAAGCTTCTATCGCTCTCCCTCCTTGTGGATACGATTGTATGTCACTTTGCTACTACGGAAGAATCGTAAAAGTAGTAACATTGATCCACATTCCTTTACTTATATTTGTGTATGCTTTTTGCTGATCAAATTTTGGCACTGTTACCGGGAGGGAATGACTTCATTGTTTAATACTAAAGATTTTTCTTTGTTCTTGTGTGTAGGAGAAGTACCAAGGAGGTCACTATTACGGGAAGCGAAAGTGGTGGCCAAAGACATTGCACGAGGATTCATTAGCTCTCAGAAAATTCGTGTAAAAGCGAGTTTGTCCTATTGAAGTACTAACAAACTCTTTTGCAGGGTTGCCGAAAGTCGCTCAGATTACTTTCTCAAATTTTTTTAGTTCCCTTGAATGCTTCATCTTATACATGTGTAATAAACTCAACAGAAATCCATTTGTTGCTTAATTAAAATTTGGATTAGATTCTTGCACTTAGGGCACGTGTCTATTTCAATTCATTTCAATTTCTGTTGAAGAGTGCTGGAGAAAAGGTACGCGTGCATTCATATAGAATAGGACCAACATTTTGGAGTGATTTATCGTTTTGAGTGTTATCTTATTGTGAATAAACTGTACACTTGCACAATTGATATTAAGGGCAAAATTCCAAATAAACAAGATAAGGTGGGGATTTCATCACCCTTCCTTAGCCTAAAAACCATCTCCAAGTGCACTCACACAACCCAAGCCTTAACTAAAAATTGATAGATGTTTACCCTAGGGACATCTCAGACTCATTAAGAGATTAACCGAGGTAAAGCCTCGAAAGCTCAGTAGTTTGGCGTAAATAAGACCCGTGGCTCATGCCGGGATCGTCCTACCGAGTTTTGCCCTTTCCTGGACGATTAGCTTGTAGTCGAGTTCCTGCAACAACCTCCCCCGGAGAATCAACCAGTTAGGAGTCGTCTAGGTCCAAGTACCTTAGACTAAGGCTTGGTGATAGTTTTTCTTTCTTTTGTTTGTTTTTTATTCTTTTCGATTGTTTGTTGTCTTTACGTTTTCTGTGATGTGCTGCATGCAAGAGTGGATTAGATATCCTGTAACTTTCAGATTAACCAGAAATACTTCTCTACCCTTGCATCCAAAACCAGTGATGGCGTCACTTCAGAACAGGTTTTACCCGATCAGAACCTCATTGCCATCTTGTATAAAACTACCTGAGGCAATGAAAATAACTTTGAATTAAAGCCTCAATTCATCAACACTCTCCCAAAGTTTTATGGTTTAAAATCAGAGGATGCATACTTCTTTGTTAGGGAATTTGAAGAAGTGTGCCTCATGATGCGTATTCCCCAGCTAGGAGACGATGCTGTTAGGTTACATTTTATCCCCTTTTTCCTAAAGGACCTAGCTAAGAAATAGTTGTAAAGTTTGGCGGTAGATTCAGTTACAACATGGGATGATTTTGTCAAGACCTTCTTGAAGAAATTTTATCCAATTCACAAGACTGCCTTTATTAGAAAGAATATCATACAGTTCAGGCAAGAACTGAGCGAACCATTTTGGAGATACTTTGAGCGATTCAAAAACCTCCTAGCCCAGTGCCCTCATCACGGTGTGAAGAAATGGCGTCAGTGCCAGATTCTCTACGATGATTTAGATTATCAAACAAAAATCCTGTTAGAAACCATGTGTCAGGGAGGGTTCTTGCAAAAGGATGAGAATCAGGGTTTGGATTGTTTGAGGATCTAGCTCAGAAAACCCTGCAATGGGAGCCAGCCTCAGAAAAACTAAAGAATTCATAATCTATAGCTTCAAAAGAAGGGCTCCTATCTTTAGAATCATCCATTGCTACAGAAGCTAAGGTTGCAACCTTAATGAGGAGAATAGAGACTCTAGAAACAAAAGAGCCAGCCAATGTCAACCAAATTAACCCACCAACAATTCAAAATCTGGGTTGTTTATACTGTCAGGCACCAAACCATGTCTTTGAAGAGTGCCCTGTTTTCTATACTAAGCAAGTGCCACTGGAACACCTGAACACGGCCTACTCACGACCACCGCATAATTCTTACTCACAAACGTACAATCCCAGTTGGAGAAATTACCCAAATTTCTCTCAGGCCCAGAACAATTCTTCCAGGCCAAACTTTCCCAATAATTTTCACCATCCCACTCATCCAACAAATTTCCTAAGATTAGCTCCATCTTCCTGCCTCCAAAGTTCACCAATGGAAAAGAAATTCAATAAATTGGAGGAGAGCATGGAAGCTTTTATGAAGTCCCAAGCTGCCTTCATGCAAAATCAGGGTAAGCAACCATTCACAGGCTATACCAAGATTGAAAATGCAGATGATTCAGTTAGCTAGCTCTCTAAGTGAAAGACCAAAGGGTATTTTACCTAGTCAGTCGCTAGTTAACCCTAAGAATTCCAATCAAGCGTATGAAATTCAGGATCCGTCGATCAACCAGTGCAATGTTGTTCACACACTTCGATCTGAAAAGAAGGTGGGCAATCAGGTCTACCAACAGAAAAATTCCACTTACATTGATCCTACTCATGTTTCCACATTTTCTAGCTCCTCCCAATCTGCTCCCAAAATGTCTGACGAGGATACAGCTGCTGAACAAGTTCATAAGCCTGTAGCACCATTCCCCAATAGGCTTAGGAACAATAATAAGAATATGCACATGGAGAACATACTTGAGATGTTTAACCAGGTCAAACTGAATATGCTTCTTTTTGACGCTATCCAACAAGTCCCAGCCTACCAAATTTCTTAAGGATATGTGCACGAAGAAGAGAAAGACGAATGTGCCCAAGAAAGTGTTCTTGGCAACCAATATAAGAGAAATTTTGTCTGGTCCCATTCTAGTGAAATACAAAGATCCCGGATGTCCCACAATTCCTACACTATAAGACAACAGAAATTAGCAGAGCACTCCTTGACCTGGGAGCAAGTATCAACTTGCTACCTCTCTCAGTATACTAGCAACTTGGGTTGGGTGAGCTGTGTCTAACTCGAGTCACCATTCAGTTAGCTGACCAATCTGTGAAAATTCTCAAGGGAAAAATCACAGATGTCCTTATCTGGGTCGGGGATTTCATCTACCCCATTGACTTCATTGTGCTTGAGATCCAACCTGTGTCAAATCCGCGGTCTCAAACTCCGGTCATCTTAAGGCGCCTATTCCTTGCTACAGCCAATGCCATAATCAACTGTAGGAACGGGTCCAAGTGATTGACCTTTGGAGACATGATGAAGGAAGTCACTGTCTTCAATCTTGGAAGACAACCTAAGAATATCAATGATCAGACTTTTGAGGTCAATTCCATTGAAAATCTGACCAGTGAGTATGAGGAAAGCATGGAGATAGAAACAGAGTCAGAGTTTGATCTGGACTCTGAGGATTTTAATTTAGACTAGATCGTAGACTCGGCAGTGGAGTGGGCGTCAAGCCCAAGTGTACCTCATCACAGGATTGAAAGTCTGAATATTACCTCCAATGAAGCAACACCTTTCCTAGAGCTAAAAGCTTTACCTGAACACCTTAAGTACGCCTACCTGGGCGGAAGAGAAACCCTGCCAATCATCATAGCATCCCACCTGACTGAGTAATAAGAGGACATCTTAATGTCTATTCTAAAGAGACATAGGGAAGCTATTGGATGGACAATGAAAGATATCAAAGGGATAAGTCCAGCAATAGTTTAACATAGAATCCATTTAACCGATGAAGTGACTCCCAGGAGGGACCCACAATGTAGGTTTAACCCATTCATGCAAGAGGCTGTAAGAGTTGAAAATTTGAAACTGTTAGATAATGTGACCTTTTATCCTATTTCTGATAGCCAATGGGTTAGCCCTGTTCGTGCGGTCCCGAAGAAAGCTGGCTTTACTATGGTTGAAAATGAGCAAAAAGAGTTGATACAAATAAGACTGCCTACCAAGGTTTGTGTTTGTATCGACTATAGAAAGTTGAATGTAGCCACCCGTAAAGACCACTTCCCGCTACCCTTCATCGACCAAATGCTTGAACGCTTGGCTGGACATGAGTACTATTACTTCCTAGATGGGTACTCGAGATACAATCAAATCCCCATTGCTGCAGAAGATCAAAAAAAGACCACTTTCACCTGCCCATTCAGAACCTTCACTTATCGACCATGCCCATTGGATTGTGCAATGCTTCTGCAACATTCTAACGGTGCATGCTCAGTTTGTTTTCCGACATGGTGGAATATTTTCTTGAGATTTTCATGGATGACTTCTCTATCTACGGAGATTCATTTGAACAATATCTTCATCATCTTGAGTTGGTTCTGCAAAGATGTAAGGAAAAGAACCTAACTCTGAATTGGAAGAAATGTCATTTCATGGTGAGACAGAGAATTGTCTTAGGCCATGAGATTTCTAGAGGAGGAATTGAAGTGGACAAGGCAAAAGTAGAAGTGATTGCTAAGCTTCCACTACCCAAAAGCATTAAGAATATCAGATCCTTTCTATGGCATACTCGGTTCTACCGACAGTTTATTAAGGATTTTAGCAAGATCGCTAGATTTTTAACTAACCTGCTCGCAAAGGACGTGCCCTTTGATTTTAACGATGAATGTTTCAAGTCATGGGAGAAGCTTAAGCAAGAACTTATTTTTGCGCTTATTATTTCTACTCCTGATTAGGCACAACCGTTTGAAATCATGTGTGATGCCTCTGATTTTGCTATTGGCGCTATTCTAGGATAGCGCATCGACAATAGACAGCACGTGATTTACTACTCAAGTAGGATCTTGAATGACACCCAACAAAACTATACAACGATCGAGAAGAAATTCTTGGCCGTTGTCTTTGCATTAGAAAAGTTCTGGCCCTACTTGTTGGCTCGAAGATGGTGAATTTCACAGATCACTCAGTACTAAAATACGTCATGACCATGAAGGAAGCCAAATCCCGATTGATTCGGTGGATCCTTTTGCTTCAAGAATTTGACCTGGAAATTCAGGATAAACGAGGTATAGAAAATGTGATCACCGATCATCTATCACGAATTCGAAACTCACCTCTTATACAAGTTCCGATCAATGAGGATTTCCCAGACGAGCACATCCTGGCCATTTTCAAGGAACCCTGGTATGCGTACATAGTCAATTACCTGCCCACTGGACAATTACCCACTGACTGGATAAAGCAAGACCAATGTAATTTCTTTGCCCAAGTGCGGTACTTCTTCTAGGAAGAGCCGTACCTTTTTAAGTATTGTCCAGATCAGATTATTCGACGATTCATACTGGAGGAAGAACAGAGTATGCTTAGCTTTTGCCATGAACTTGCATGCGGCGGACACTTCGGTCCCCGCAAAACTGCAGAGAAAGTTTTATAAAGTGGGTTTTACTGGCCCACCTTGTTTAAAGACTTATTCCACTTTTGCAAGCTAAGTGCGAATTGTCAGAAGATTGGAAAAATTTCAAGAAGAGACATGATGCCCCTGAACCCGATTCTTGAAGTTGAAATTTTTGATGTTTGGGGTATCGACTTCATGAGACCATTTCCAAATTTTCTCGGCAACCAGTTCATCTTGGTTGCTATAGACTATGTCTCTAAATGGGTAGAAACTATGCCTACAAAGACCAATGACAACAAAGTGGTTGTTAAATTTCTCAAAGAAAACATCTTCTCCCGATTTGGCACCCTCAGAGCGATAATTAGTGATAATAGCTCGCATTTCTGCAATAGAGTTTTTGAAGCTCTGATGCGGAAATATTCCATCAATCACAAGTTATCCACTCCGTATCATCCCCAGACAAATGGGCAGGTAAAAGTCACCAATCGACAGATCAAGCTATTTTGGAAAAGACTGTCGGACAAAACTGAAAGAATTAGTCGGTAAAACTCAACGATGCATTGTGGGCTTACTACACTACTTTTAAGATAGTCTTGGGGTGTCTCTGATTAGTCTCTAATTTTGCATAATTTTCATCACATTCTCACATTTATTTGATAATAAATTCTGCTAATAATACCTTACTTGTTTGATCCTAGGTTCATGGTGTGCAAATGAAGAAGAAGATCTAAATCACCATTTAATTGGCGATTAAAAGCCTACATGAATAGCCATTGACCTAGAGGAGCTGATTTATCAAAACCAGGGGCTGCAAAGATGAAACCGGGCACAGGTCCTGACAGGAGACAGAAAGGACCGCGCGGCTCGAAGCGCCGCGTGCGCGGCCACCAAGGGGCCGCGGAAACGCGGCCCAAGGCGCGTTTCCGCGGCCATAAGGCCGCGGCGCGCGCGCCGCTTCGGGCCAGTGTTTGTCCCGTGGCTCCCTGTTCCCCTGATGCCTATAAATACCCCCTGGGGTTCCAGAGCAAAGATATACAGAGTTTAGGGTAGTTTTTCATTTCCATGTTGTAGTTTAGTTTAGGTTAGGTTAGTTCTTCTTCTTCCCCATTGTATTTTCCATTTTGTTTTAGATCTTGTATTAGGAGAAAGAGTGATACATAAGTGGAATGCAAGAGTACTTGTAATAGAAGGTGACAAGCTATGAAAGGTGCTCTCTTTACCTCTCTTTGTTTTCTATCTAACTTCTTTTACATGTGTAGCTAGTATTTTCTCTCATGGCAACTAACTACTAACCACCAACTAGTCTAACTTCTTATGTGATAATCCACATGAATCTAATAGCCTCGATTTGGCCTTGCTCTTGCAAGAGCCATTGATGGCTCATGATGATGGATCTAACTCTAACTTCCTAACCACTAACAAGCTAACATTACTTTATTTCATGCTTGCTCTTATTGGGTTTTGATGATGTAAGTGTAGCTTGCACTTGTTTTGTTAAGTTGGGATGTGAAGAGTTACATATGGGCTATGCTTTGTAAAGCTCTTGAACCAAGGACTAGTGATGGCCAATGATACATGTGAGGCAACTATCACTAAGAGGTTAGCGTGTTGGTGGAGTCATTAGTAGTTAGTAGCCGTGAGTTTTCTTTGTTTTTCACTTTATTTTAGATATAAACAAAACTACAAAAACCATTCTTTTCTATGTTTCCCACTTCTTTGTTTCCACCGTACACTTCTCTTTCCATTCTTTCTTTTCTTTTCTTTTGATTCTTTAAAACTTTGAAGAACTTTTTAATAAACACATGAATCAACCGGTAAAGCTTCTATCGCCTCCCGTCCTTGTGGATTCGACTCGTTTTAACCTCTATGCTATAACGAAAGTATCGAGGAAGCCAAAGCACACACACTTCAAATCTTACCTTCAAAACATACACTTTTTGTGCGCGGTTTTCCCCCGATCAAATTTTGGCGCCGTTGCCGGGGATGGGAACGGTTTGATATCACAAGTTTGCTAACTTTTCTTCTTTGTTTTTTTTTGATGTGCAGGTTAAAGTTTTAGCATTGCAGAAGTCCACAGTTGCTCAAGTGTGGTTCAGTAATTCTTGTATATTTTTATATTCTGCTGCTAATTTTTTGTTTTATATTACCTGTGCACTGTAAATAATTGTAAGAACTAAAATACAGAAATTGGATGCTTTAAAACAGTTTAGACATTTGCATCTAGGCACGTGTCAATTTTATTCCAATATACTGTATTTTATTCTTATGTTGTTGTGATACTGATAAGAGGTGTACATATGGCATTGCATATAGTATAGGACAAACATTTCAGTGATTACTCGCTTTTTTGTGTTCATGCTTATCTATATTGCACACTTGCACAAATTGAACTTAAGGGCAAAACCCAATACAAGATAAGGTGGGAAGTCATTACCCACCCTTAGCCCAAAAATCACCTCCCCACTCACACAACCCAAGCCTAAATAAAACTTGCTAGACGTTGGCCCCAAGGGACATCTCAGACTCATTTAGGAGATTGACCTAAGAGGGAAGTTGTTAGAAGTTGACTCTTGTCAAATCGGTGTCTAAGGTTTGGGATTGAGAGGCGAAACCTCGAAGAACAGTGGTTTGGCATAATTAGGCCCGTTGCTCCGGCACGGATACCTCCCACTGATCTTGCCCCTACCTGGCCGATTGATTGAGGTACAACCTGCACAAAAAATACAGAATTTCAGATTTAGAATGAAGATGTGCAAGTGCTCAATTCTTACTGCTATAGCAAGTGGCTATGTGGGTCGTGATCCACAAGGAGGGTTTTGCGATAGAAGCGTTTACGTTTTTGTATTGAAATCTTTATGAAAACCAAACGAGAGTTCTTCTCTGTTTTGAAGTTATGAAAATGAAAAAGAAAGTTATGTTAAAGTTAGAAGAAAACGGTAGAATGAGAAAGTGGAGAAAATTAGAAAGCGACTATCTACAAATGATTATTTACAAAGAAGTGAAAAAGGATGATCTAGAAGAGGTAATGTTGGTGATTTAATTTACAGAAATAAAAGAAAAGAAATAAAAACAATTACTCACATTCTTTTCACCAAAAGCTTACCTTGAATCTTTAGCTATGATGTTACCTTGAAGTGGAGGCAATCAGCGCATAGCCCATAAGATGTGAGTATTGGTCTCTTCCACATTACATCATCAAGACAACTTCAAGAATGAAATGATACAGAGAGAGACTCCATTCCATCGTCATGAGCTATCGGTGGCACTCGCAAAGGCAAGGCTCTTTCGATGCTTTTAGACTCACTTGGAAGACAATTGTACCAAAAAGAAAAGTGAAGTAGAAAAGAAGAAGAAGAAGAAGAAGAAGAAGAAGACTAAAAGAAAGTACATACAAAGAAAGAACATCGATTCGATTTCATAACAATCAAAGAAAAGAAATAAATCTTACACCGGTGTCACTCCAGCTCAAGCTTCATTCTTGTTCTTCGATGAAAGTCTGATCTCCTCTTATTTACATAAATGAAAACTAAAATTACATGAAAAAGAAAAACAAAAACCTAAACTAAGAAATGGAAAAATAGTCTAAATCCTATCTCTGCATGGTCGTCAATTTTCAGCTCAAAGAATGGCCTTTTATAGGCAAAACCCTAACCATCAGGATCCCGGGGAGATCGGGGGAGCAAACGCTCCCCCTAACTCCCCAACCTTGCCGCGGAAATGCGGCTTAGGCCGCGTTTCCGCGGCCAGGGTGTGGCCAGGTGGCCACACCCTGTTGGTGGGTTGCCCTGGTTTCGCCCTCTGACTTTATCTAGAGTAGGTTTTTCAATTTGAGTCCCGGATTCTGACGAAATGGCCTTGGATTCTTGACTTTAACCGATCGATTCTGAGAGGATTCTTCTCAACCGATTTTCAACCTCTTGATTTTGCCCTGATTTACTGAGTGCGAATTAATTCTGATTTAATTCAGAATTTTGGTGGGCTTTGGGCTCATTTCTCTTCATCTCCTTAAAGAATGGGCCTGCAAATAAATTAAGCAATTAATTAAGACAATGCAAAGTTTATTCTAGAATAAGTATGGAAATATGATACTAAATATGCAACATTAGCGACCAATCACACCCCGATACCTATCTTTTGCTCGTCCTCGAGCAAAACAACTAAACTATACTAAGAATTATTAGACCACTTTCGCAGGTCACGCGATTGCACTGAGCATGTGCAACAAGCCGTTAAACCTCTAGGTTTCCCCTAGAGGACGAGTTTTGTCTCGTGAGAGTTTTCAGCGGATTGCACCCACAAAATCCATAAAGAAAGAGAAATAAATAGTTAGTATTTTTGAAAAGCATTTTGAAAGAGAAAAATATTTGAAATATAATTGTAAGGTCTAAGCAATCTATAAGTTATAGGAAAACTGAATTTTTCATTCCTAAACTTAGTCTCTATTCAAAAATTTGTTATCAATTAAAGTAAGGAGTCAAATTTTACTTCTCATCTAGTCTATTACTTTACCCTAAGTCATATGCACCTTGTGACTGTGAAAATTTTGACTAAGGGTTCATTAACTCTAACTTTTATGCCTTCTTTATATATATATATACTTTTTTTTGTGTGGTATTATTCCTTAGTTCTATTAGGCTTTCTAATCTGCCCATGTAATGAGCCTTTAATCGATGACTCCCAAACCAAATGGTCTTAGGGCACCGGGTGAGAAAACACCCAAGGACTTAAGGACTCGAGCAAATAAGGCCACAAAATTAAGGATTTTATTATATGAACCCCTTTTAGGCGTGAATACTTATGCTTTATTAGGCACAAATACCCAGCTTTTTTTTCTTAAACTTATCTAATCATCTTTCGCATAAATACTAAGGCTTGCTTAGGCCAAAGTACCTAACTAATCAATAATTAGATTTGTTTATCTTTTTTTTTATAAGGCATAAGAATCTTTATTTTTGAACCACCCTAAGTGTGTAAGTGTATGAAGTGTGCATATTTCATTAAGGTAAAGATCAAGACTAAATTACTTTGACAAATTATCTTCCTAACCCTAAAAATTAAACAAATAATCTTATTTTGACCAAGTATAAGAAATCCTAATTTGGATTTTCCTATTCCTTAAAATTGACTTAATTTCTTACAAAAAATATGTCAAAATATTGTTTCCATTTTCAAAAAGTTTTAAAGGTAAAGAAAATGTTAATATTTTTTTTAAATAAAAAGAAAAGTTATGTTAGACCCTCCCCCACACCAATCTCATGCATTGTCCTCAATGTATGAATTAATGCATAGATGCATGAAAAAGAAGAAAGGGAAGGAGAATGTTACCTTAAGGTGGTGGTTCCGGTGGTGGTCTGATTGGTCCACGAAATGCGACCCAATCAACTTTTCTTTGGGTTCAGAGGAACCCACCAGAAGTTTCTCTAATATAACCCATTAGAATGAAATATCCATAAAGGATTTTTATGAAAAATTTAACCCCATCTAATTTCCAAATTCCATAGCTAATTTCGGAGTCAAATTTGTCAACCACCTCGTCCCAGAAAGGAGTATGAAGTGATAGAATGATTGACTTGGACTCAGGAAGTACATGAACTAACACTGACTCAGGAAGATGACTTAAGTCAAGTAAAGGTTCAGGGGTCGAAATAGGTTCAGAAATTTGGTCCAAGTCAAGAAGTTGAAACTCAAGTCCACATGTATTTTCTAACAATGGGATGTGACTTAATGTTGGTGATTCAAGTTCAAGAATGATAGGTGGGGGAATCAAAACTGACTCTAAAATATTACTCAAGTTTGGTAACAAAACATGAGTCAATATTGATTCAGAAAGGTGAACTGGATCACAGATTTGAGAATCTAGGTCACATATCTCATTGAGTTCAATATCATAAAAATGAGAACTTGCCAATTTGTCAATAGGATCTTCAAAAGTGTATAATTGGTCAAGTTCAATATGATCCTCAAAGATGGGCGATTCAATTTCATTATGAATTGGTACAGGATCCAATGTTGACTCCGGGAAAAGATTGAAGTCAGGTGAAGATACCGGAGTCATTATTGAATCAGGAAGAAGAATTGAATCACTAAGTTGGGGTTCAAGATCATATTCATTCTCAAGTTCCATTTCAGGAAAGGAATAACTTGCCAAACTGTCAATATCTTTTTCAAAATTTGGAGTTTGGGCAAGTTCAAATGGTTGTTCTGAAATAGAATCTTGATTTCCAAAACAACATGACTCTTCGGCTCTAACAGAATGGTAAGTGACATCAGAACGGTGGGAACGTAGAGATTCGACCATCATATCTATGTCACGATTACGAGCGTTTTGAGCCTGAGTCATGGCTTCAAGCATCTTTTCATAGTTGATAGGCTCTTTGTTTTGATGAAAAAATGAAGTATTGTCTTGGAATTGGTGGTGAAATTGTGAGTCCATCAGATTTTGGGACTTGTGTTTGGACTCACGCATACTCATTTCCAAAATTGATAGTTTCCTATTTTGTACTGGTGGAACTGAGTATGAATCTTTAAAATATTGTGGACTAGGTGGAGAAGGAGGACAAGTTGGTTGAAAGTTATGCTCGGGGGAGGTGAATCCCCACTGACTCGGTGAAGAGTTGAAATTATTATAGAAATTATAGTGATTAGATTGGGGGCATGGTTTTATTGATTCGGATAAGACTAATCCGGCACACTAGGTTGGTTAAAGTCATGATATGTCGGGTTGGTAATATCCGAAAATGAACTCGGTGTGTAATATGGATTATTATTAAAGTTGAAAAAATTATTATAAGCCATATCACACAATGGAATACAAACAAAAAGAAAGAAAAAACAAGCAAAGAAGCAAACAAATAAAAGGAAAAAAATTCTAACTAGGTTAGGGTAGACCTACGACCTAGACGACTCTTAACTGATTAGACTGTCCACGGGAGGTCTAATGTAGACTTTGACCACAAGCTAATCAGCCAGGTCAGGGCAAGGTTGGTGGGAGGTTTTCTGTCAAAGACGTTCCTTAATTAAATAACCACCAACCTTCGGGCTTTCGGCCCTCAATCCCTTTCCTAGACACTGATTTGGCAGGAGTCAAATTCTAACACCTTTCCCCTTAGGATAATCTCCTAATTGAGTCCGAGATGTCCCTAGGGCCAACGTCTACTCATTTTTAGTTAGGCTTGGGTTAGTGAGTGCTTGTAATTTGATTTTTGGGTTAAGGAAGGGTGATTAAATCCCCACCTTATCTTGTTATGGGTTAGTGCCCTTAAGATAAGTTTGTGCAAGTGTACAAGATATGTAAATAGGATTCACTCAAAGCAATGAAAATCAACCAAGAGATGAGTCCTATTCTACATGCAATGCATACGTACCTTGCTCCAGCACTCTTCAACAGTAAAAATAAATGAATTGAAAAGACACGTGCCTAAAATGCAAACGTCTAATCAATTTTTTATCTTTTCAACAAATGTTTTACTGTTGATTATTAGCATGCTTATGTGATGGCATATAAGAAAAAGTAAAGTTGCAGAAAACTACAATTTGCAAAGCAAGCAGCCCTGCAAAAAGAACGTTAGTAGTCCACTCCCTTTTGCCGCGGATCTGCGGCTTTGGCCGCGAAAATGCGGCAAAGCAGAGGGCACTTGGTCTCTGCTTTCTAGAGCAGAGGCCCAAGGCCACTTATATGTTACTGCAACTTTAATTTCCTGTTTTGCTTGCCCTTAATCTGCAACAGAGAAGAAAATTCGTTTAGTTCTAAAAAATTTTCAAAAAAAATCAGATTTCAATAAAAACGTTACCCTCCCCGGCAACGGCGCCAAAATTTGATTGAGGTACAACCTGTACAAAAAATACAAAATTTGATTGAGGTACAACCTGTACAAAAAATACAGAATTTCAGATTTAGAATGAAGATGTGCAAGTGCTCAATTCTTACCGCTATAGCAAGTGGCTATGCAGGTCGTGATCCACAAGGAGGGTTTTGCGATAGAAGCGTTTACGTTTTTGTATTGAAATCTTTATGAAAATCAAACGAGAGTTCTTCTCTGTTTTGAAGTTATGAAAATGAAAAAGAAAGTTATGTTAAAGTTAGAAGAAAACGGTAGAATGAGAAAGTGGAGAAAATTAGAAAGCGACTGTGTACAAATGATTATTTACAAAGAAGTGAAAAAGGATGATTTGGAAGAGGTAATGTTGGTGATTTAATTTACAGAAATAAAAGAAAAGAAATAAAAACAATTACTCACTTTCTTTTCACCAAAAGCTTACCTTGAATCTTTAGCTACGATGTTACCTTGAAGTGGAGGCAATCAGCGCATAGCCCATAAGATGTGAGTATTGGTCTCTTCCACATTACATCATCAAGACAACTTCAAGAATGAAATGATACAGAGAGAGACTCCATTCCATCGTCATGAGCTATCAGTGGCACTCGCAAAGGCAAGGCTCTTTCGATGCTTTTAGACTCACTTGGAAGACAATTGTACCAAAAAGAAAAGTGAAGTAGAAAAGAAGAAGAAGAGGAAGAAGAAGAAGAAGAAGAAGACTAAAAGAAAGTACATACAAAGAAAGAACATCGATTCGATTTCATAACAATCAAAGAAATGAAATAAATCTTACACCGGTGTCACTCCAGCTCAAGCTTCATTCTTGTTCTTCGATGAAACTCTGATCTCCTCTTATTTACATAAATGAAAACTAAAATTACATGAAAAAGAAAAACAAAAACCTAAACTAAGAAATGGAAAAATAGTCTAAATCCTATCTCTGCATGGTCGTCCATTTTCAGCTCAAAGAATGGCCTTTTATAGGCAAAACTCTAACCATCAGGATCCCGAGGAGATCGGGGGAGCAAACGCTCCCCCTAACTCCCCAACCTTGCCACGAAAACGCGGCTTGGGCCGCGTTTCCGCAGCCAGGTGGCCACACCCTGTTGGTGGGTTGCCCTGGTTTCGCCCTCTGACTTTATCTGGAGTTTGTTTGTCAATTTGAGTCCCGGATTCTGACGAAATGGCCTTGGATTCTTGGCTTTAACCGATCGATTCTGAGAGGATTCTTCTCAACTGGTTTTCAACCTCTTGATTTTGTCATGATTTATTGAGTGCGAATTAATTCTGATTTAATTCAGAATTTTGGTGGGCTTTGGGCTCATTTCTCTTCATCTCCTTAAAGAATGGGCCTGCAAATAAATTAAGCAATTAATTAAGACAATGCAAAGTTTTATTCTAGAATAAGTATGGAAATATGATACTAAATATGCAACATTAGTGACCAATCACACCCCCATACCTATCTTTTGCTCGTCCTCGAGCAAAACAACTAAACTATACTAAGGATTATTAGACCACTTTCGCAGGTCACGCGATTGCACTGAGCATTTGCAACATGCCGTTAAACCTCTAGGTTTCCCCTAGAGGACGAGTTTTGTCTCGTGAGGATTTTCAGCGGATTGCACCCACAAAATCCATAAAGAAAGAGAAATAAATAGTTAGTATTTTTGAAAAGCATTTTGAAAGAGAAAAATATTTGAAATATAATTGTAAGGTCTAAGCAATCTATAAGTTATAGGAAAACTGAATTTTTCATTCCTAAACTTAGTCTCTATTCAAAAATTTGTTATCAATTTAAGTAAGGAGTCAAATTGTACTTCTCATCTAGTCTATTACTTTACCCTAAGTCATATGCACCTTGTGACTGTGAAAATTTTGACTAAGGGTTCATCAACTCTAACTCTTATGCCTTCTTTATATATATATATATATATATATATATATATATATATATATATATATACTTTTTTTGTATGGTATTATTCCTTAGTTCTATTAGGCTTTCTAATCTGCCCATGTAACGAGCCTTTAATCGTTGACTCCCAAACCAAATGGTCTTAGGGCACCGGGTGAGAAAACACCCCAAGGACTTAAGGACTCGAGCAAATAAGGCCACAAAACTAAGGATTTTATCATATGAACCCCTTTTAGGCGTGAATACTTATACTTTATTAGGCACAAATACCCAGCATAATTAGTGGATTTTTTTCTTAAACTTATCTAATCATCTTTCGCATAAATACTAAGGCTTGCTTAGGCCAAAGTACCTAGCTAATCAATAATTAGATTTGTGTTATCTTTTTTTTTTATAAGGCATAAGAATCTTTGTTTTTGAACCCTAAGTGTGTAAGTGTATGAAGTGTGCATATTTCATTAAGGTAAAGATCAAGACTAAATTACTTTGACAAATTATCTTCCTAACCCTAAAAATCAAACAAATAATCTTATTTTGACCAAGTATAAGAAATCCTAATTTGGATTTTCCTATTCCTTAAAATTGACTTAATTTCTTACAAAAAATATGTCAAAATATTGTTTCCATTTTCAAAAAGTTTTTAAAGGTAAAGAAAATGTTAATATTTTTTTTAAATAAAAAGAAAAGTTATGTTAGACCCTCCCCCACACCTATCTCATGCATTGTCCTCAATGTATGAATTAATGCATAGATGCATGAAAAAGAAGAAAGGGAAGGAGAATGTTACCTTAAGGTGGTGGTTCCGGTGGTGGTCTGATTGGTCCACGAAATGCGGCCCAATCAACTTTTCTTTGGGTTCGGAGGAACCCACCAGAAGTTTCTCTAATATAACCCATTAGAATGAAATATCCATAAAGGATTTTTATGAAAAATTTAACCCCATCTAATTTTCAAATTCCATAACTAATTTCGGAGTCAAATTTGTCAACCACCTCGTCCCAGAAAGGAGTATGAAATGATAGAATGATTGACTTGGACTCAGGAAGTACATGAACTAACACTGACTCAGGAAGATGACTTAAGTCAAGTAAAGGTTCAGGGGTCGAAATAGGTTCAAAAATTTGGTCCAAGTCAAGAAGTTGAAACTGAAGTCCACATGTATTTTCTAACAATAGGATGTGACTTAATGTTGGTGATTCAAGTTCAAGAATGATAGGTGGGGGAATCAAAACTGACTTTAAAATATTACTCAAGTTTGGTAACAAAACAGGAGTCAATATTGATTCAGAAAGGTGAACTGGATCACAGATTTGAGAATCTAGGTCACATATCTCATTGAGTTCAATATCATAAAAATGAGAACTTGCCAATTTGTCAATAGGATCTTCAAAAGTGTATAATTGGTCAAGTTCAATATGATCCTCAAAGATGGGCGATTCATTTCATTATGAATTGGTACAGGATCCAATGTTGACTCCGGGAAAAGATTGAAGTCAGGTGAAGATACCGGAGTCATTATTGAATCAGGAAGAAGAATTGAATCACTAAGTTGGGGTTCAAGATCATATTCATTCTCAAGTTCCATTTCAGGAAAGGAATAACTTGCCAAACTGTCAATATCTTTTTCAAAATTTGGAGTTTGGGCAAGTTCAAATGGTTGTTCTGAAATAGAATCTTGATTTCCAAAACAACATGACTCTTCGGCTCTAACAGAATGGTAAGTGACATCAGAACGGTGGGAACGTAGAGATTCGACCATCATATCTATGTCACGATTACGAGCGTTTTGAGCCTGAGTCATGGCTTCAAGCATCTTTTCATAGTTGATAGGCTCATTGTTTTGATGAAAAGATGAAGTATTGTCTTGGAATTGGTGGTGAAATTGTGAGTCCATCAGATTTTGGGACTTGTGTTTGGACTCACGCATACTCATTTCCAAAATTGATAGTTTCCTATTTTGGACTGGTGGAACTGAGTATGAATCTTGATAATATTGTGGACTAGGTGGAGAAGGAGGACAAGTTGGTTGAAAGTTATGCTCGGGGGAGGTGAATCCCCAATTACTCGGTGAAGAGTTGAAATTATTATAGAAATTATAGTGATTAGATTGGGGGCATGGGTTATATTGATTCGGATAAGACCAATCCGGCACACTAGGTTGGTTAAAGTCATGATATGCCGGGTTGGTAATATCCGAAAATGAACTCGGTGTGTAATATGGATTATTATTAAAGTTGGAAAATTATTATAAGCCATATCACACAATGGAATACAAACAAAAAGAAAGAAAAAACAAGCAAAGAAGCAAACAAATAAAAGGAAAATTTTTTAACTAGGTTAGGGTAGACCTACGACCTAGACGACTCCTAACTGATTAGACTGTCCACGGGAGGTCTAATGCAGACTTTGACCACAAGCTAATCAGCTAGGTCAGGGCAAGGTTGGTGGGAGGTTTTCCGTCAAAGATGTTCCTTAATTAAATAACCACCAACCTTCGGGCTTTCGGCCCTCAATCCCTTTCCTAGACACTGATTTGGCAGGAGTCAAATTCCAACACCTTTTCCCTTAGGATAATCTCCTAATTGAGTCCGAGATGTCCCTAAGGCCAACGTCTACTCATTTTTAGTTAGGCTTGGGTTAGTGAGTGCATGGAATTTGATTTTTGGGCTAAGGAAGGGTGATTAAATCCTCACCTTATCTTGTTATGGGTTAGTGCCCTTAAGATAAGTTTGTGCAAGTGTACAAGATATGTAAATAGGATTCACTCAAAGCAATGAAAATCAACCAAGAGATGAGTCCTATTCTACATGCAATGCATACGTACCTTGCTCCAGCACTCTTCAACAGTAAAAATAAATGAATTGAAAAGACACGTGCCTAAAATGCAAACGTCTAATCAATTTTTTATCTTTTCAACAAATATTTTACTGTTGATTATTAGCAGTCTTATGTGATGGCATATAAGAAAAAGTAAAGTTGCAGAAAACTACAATTTGCAAAGCAAGCAGCGCTGCAAAAAGAACGTTAGTAGTCCACTCCTTTTTGCCGCGGATCTGCGGCTTTGGCCGCGAAAACGCGGCAAAACAGAGGGCACTTGGTCTCTGCTTTCTAGAGCAGAGGCCCAAGGCCACTTATATGTTACTGCAACTTTAATTTCCTGTTTTGCTTGCCCTTAACCTGCAACAGAGAAGAAAATTCGTTTAGTTCTAAAAAATTTTCAAAAAAAATCAGATTTCAATAAAAATGTTACCCTCCCCGGCAACGGCGCCAAAATTTGATTGAGGTACGACCTGTATAAAAAATACAGAATTTCAGATTTAGAATGAAGATGTGCAAGTGCTCAATTCTTACCGCTATAGCAAGTGGCTATGCTTGCTTTAGCGGGTCGTGATCCACAAGGAGGGTTTTGCGATAGAAGCGTTTACGTTTTTGTATTGAAATCTTTATGAAAACCAAACGAGAGTTCTTCTCTGTTTTGAAGTTATAAAAATGAAAAAGAAAGTTATGTTAAAGTTAGAAGAAAACGGTAGAGTGAGAAAGTGGAGAAAATTAGAAAGCGACCGTGTACAAATGATTATTTACAAAGAAGTGAAAAAGGATGATTTGAAGAGGTAATGTTGGTGATTAATTTACAGAAATAAAAGAAAAGAAATAAAAACAATTACTCACCTTCTTTTCACCAAAAGCTTACCTTGAATCTTTAGCTACGATGTTACCTTGAAGTGGAGGCAATCAGCGCATAGCCCATAAGATGTGAGTATTGGTCTCTTCCACATTACATCATCAAGACAACTTCAAGAATGAAATGATACAGAGAGAGACTCCATTCCATCGTCATGAGCTATCGGTGGCACTCGCAAAGGCAAGGCTCTTTCGATGCTTTTATACTCACTTGGAAGACAATTGTACCAAAAAGAAAAGTGAAGTAGAAAAGAAGAAGAAGAAGAAGAAGAAGAAGAAGACTAAAAGAAAGTACATACAAAAAAAGAACATCGATTCGATTTCATAACAATCAAAGAAAAGAAATAAATCTTACACCGGTGTCACTCCAGCTCAAGCTTCATTCTTGTTCTTCGATGAAAGTCTGATCTCCTCTTATTTACATAAATGAAAACTAAAATTACATGAAAAAGAAAAACAAAAACCTAAATTAAGAAATGAAAAAATAGTCTAAATCCTATCTCTGCATGGTCGTCCATTTTCAGCTCAAAGAATGGCCTTTTATAGGCAAAACCCTAACCATCAGGATCTCGGGGAGATCGGGGGAGCAAACGCTCCCCCTAACTCCCCAACCTTGCCGCAAAAACGCGGCTTGGGCTGCGTTTTCGCGGCCAGGGTGTGGCCATGTGGCCACACCCTGTTGGTGGGTTGCCCTGGTTTCGCCCTCTGACTTTATCTGGAGTTGGTTTTTCAGTTTGAGTCCCGGATTCTGACGAAATGGCCTTGGATTCTTGGCTTTAACCGATCGATTCTGAGAGGATTCTTCTCAACCGGTTTTCAACCTCTTGATTTTGCCCTGATTTACTGAGTGCGAATTAATTCTGATTTAATTCAGAATTTTGGTGGGCTTTGGGCTCATTTCTCTTCATCTCCTTAAAGAATGGGCCTACAAATAAATTAAGCAATTAATTAAGACAATGCAAATTTTTATTCTAGAATAAGTATGGAAATATGATACTAAATATGCAACATTAGCGACCAATCACCGATTAACTCGTGGTCAGCTTCCGACAATAGACCCCCCGTGAACAGTCTAACCAGTTAGGAGTCGTCTAGGTCTAAGTCAACCCTAGCATAGGCTTGTTTTCTTTTTTTCTTTTTCTTTGTTGTTTGTTTGTTTGTTTGATTTTCTTTTTTGTAAATTATGATATGGATTTTAATAACAACAATTCTTTCAATTATAATATGAATCCATATTTCACCCCGACCTCATTTGACTCGGATAACTCTGACCCGGCAATGTACAACATGAACCAACCATATATGTCGGGTTGGGATTATTTGAATCACTATGACCCATATCCCCAACCCTATGATCATAATTTTCAAAATAATTTCAACTCTTCACAGAGCTCATGGGGATTCACCTACCCGAGTCAAATTTTCAACCATCTTGTCCACAATTTCCACAATATTCATTCCTCAATTTTGATTCATATACTCCTTTTCCTGAACCACCAATTGAAGAAAAATCATCATTGGAAAGGAGTATGGAAGAGTCCCTACAATAAATGCAAAATTTGCTCAATCACAATCCTTCCCATATCAAACTCCACATACTCCTTTTCTAGAGCATCCAATTGAAGAAGAATCTAAACTAGAAAAGCGTTTGGAAGTCTTTTGTGAAAGAATGCAAAACATGTTGGACTCATCCTCTTAACCAAATTTTCAAGAGTCCTACTGTCTTTTCCAGTCTCACCTATTCAAAATGAACAAACTTCAATATTGGACTTGAGTATGGAACCCTTGCGTGAGTCCGAGCAGCAACCGCAAAATCCGATGGACTCACAAATCCACCATAATTTCTAAAATCAACTTCCATACTCATATTTTCAAGAACCAATTACAAAGAGTATGGAAGACATGATTCCGAATCTAAATTCTGTTACACAGCCTATCAGTAGGTTAGATTCACTTTTGAGCGAACTGATCAATGAGAGCGAGGAAAACCTTTCTTGTCAACCTTTGACCGATTCTTATATCCCTAACTCTACTGATTGGACCCATGAATCATGTTATTTTGGAAATCCAGCTTCAATTTCAGAACATACATTTGAACTTGACCACGCTCCAAGTTATGAAAATCGCCTGGACATTCTGGCAAGTTATCCCTTTCCTGAAATTGAAACCAAACCTGACTGTGATCCTGAACCTCATGTTAGTAATTCCATTTCGCTTTTTAATTCAATAATGCTCTGGTATCTTTACCAGATTTTTTTCTCTATTCTGGAGTCAACATTGAATCCTGTACCAGTACACCGTGAAATGGAATCACCAATCTCTCATGATCACACTTCATTCATGAGGAAAGTGTGTGAACATCACTTCTTTGGTTTGGACCCTATTTTTGAACCAATTTCGACTCTCATTAATGACTCTCGAGTTGATCTGAGTCAATTTTCCGAGTCGGTATCGGTTTTTATTCCTGATCCCTGTGAGTCCAAATCCATCATTTTCAAAAATCACACTTCATTGTTGGACAAGAATGTGGACAAGAATGACTCAATAATTATTTTTGAAAATTGAAAATTAGATGGGGATAATTTTTTAAATAAGATCATTCATTCAATCCACATTTTATTGGGTCATATTAGAGAGGTCCTTGGTAGGTTTCTGGATGATCCACGATATCTTGATTGGGTCGCAACACTTGGCCCAATCCGACCACCACCAGAGCCACCCCCTTGAGGTAATTTTCCTTCTCTCCCATTTATTTCATGTCTATACACATTCACGATGCATTGAGGACAATGCGGGAGATAAGTGTGGGGGAGGGTTTACTAACATAGTTAGTTTTATATTTTCTTTCTTTTACACTTCTTTTACTTTTAAAAAAAATCTTTTATAAAAACTCTTTTCTTTTCTTTTTACAAAACTTTTTGAAACAAGAAAAATAGTTTTTGATTTGTTTTTAAGAAAATTAAGATTATCTTAGGAATTAGGAAGACCTAAAATTATGAAATTTTAAACCAAGTAAAAATAATAAATCTTGTCTAAATTATAGGATAAGAAAGTAAGATTGAAAAGATAATTTGATCTTGAATTTTTTGCCTTAGATTTATGCACTCCACACTTACACAATTTTGGGATTGAAATAAAGACTGAGAATGCCATAAAAAAATATATATTAAAAAAAATTATGATAATAAAAATCACTTATTGAAGTTGGGTAATTATGCCTCAGGAAGCATGATTATTCATACATAAAATGGTGGACAAAAATAAAATAACCCCTTTAGTTTTGTGGCCTTATTTACTCGAGTCCTTAAGTCCGAGGGATATTTTCTCATCTGGTGCCCTAAGACCATCTGGTTTGGGAGTCACCGGCTAAAGGCTCACTACCCGGGTAAATAAGAAAGCCTAAGAAAACTAAGGGAAGAAAAAGAAAAAAATAAATAAAAAATATAATATATATATTAAATAAATGACAGGAAAGTTTGAGTCGATATCCCAAAAATCTTCACAGTTCACAAAGTGCATATTTTCTAAGAGTTTTATGAAAGATCAAAGAGTCAATCAATTTTAAATTCTTACATTTAATTTATAACAAGATTTTTTGCATTTTGACTTAGCTTAAGAAAAAAATTTCTGGTTAACCTCTGACTTGGATCACTTATATTTTCACAAAAATACTTCAACACTTTTCTCTATTTTAAAATGCGTTTTAAAAATACTAACATTTGATTTCTTTCTTTATGAATTTTGTGGGTGTAATCCGCTGAAAACCCTCAGGAGACAAAACTCCTCCTCTAGGGGAAACCTAGAGGTTTAACGGCTTATTGCACATGCTCAGTGCAATCGCGTCACCTGCGAAAGTAGTGAAATAATTTCCTTAGGTTTTTTGTTTTGCTCGGGACGAGCAAAAAATAAGTGTGGGGGTGTGATTAGTCTCTAATTTTGCATAATTTCATCACATTCTCACATTTATTTGATAATAAATTCTACTAATAATACCTTACTTGCTTGATCCTAGGTTCATGGTGTGCAAATGAAGAAGAAGATCTAAATCACCATTTAATTGGTGATTAAAAGCCTACATGAATAGCCATTGACCTAGAGGAGCTGATTTATCAAAACCAGGGGCTGCAAAGACGAAACCAGGCACAGGTCCTGACAGGAGACAGAAAGGACGCGCGCGGCCACCAAGGGGCTGCGGCGCGCGCGCCGCTTCGGCCAGGGTTTGTCCTCTGCCCCCTGTTCCCCTGATGCCTATAAATACCCCCTGGGGTTCCAGAGCAAAGATATACAGAGTTTAGGGTAGTTTTTCATTTCCATGTTGTAGTTTAGTTTAGGTTAGGTTAGTTCTTCTTCTTCTCCATTGTATTTTCCATTTTGTTTTATATCTTGTACTAGGAGAAAGAGTGATACATAAGTGGAATGCAAGAGTACTTGTAATAGAAGGTGACAGGTTATGAAAGGTGCCCTCTTTACCTCTCTTTGTTTTCTATCTAACTTCTTTTACATGTGTAGCTAGTATTTTCTCTCATGGCAACTAACCACTAACCACCAACTAGTCTAACTTCTTATGTGATAATCCACATGAATCTAATAGCCTCGATTTGGCCTTGCTCTTGCAAGAGCCATTGATGGCTCATGATGATGGATCTAACTCTAACTTCCTAACCACTAACAAGCTAACATTACTTTATTTCATGCTTGCTCTTATTGGGTTTTGATGATGTAAGTGTAGCTTGCACTTGTTTTGTTAAGTTGGGATGTGAAGAGTTACATATGGGCTATGCTTTGTAAAGCTCTTGAACCAAGGACTAGTGATGGCCAATGATACATGTGAGGCAACTATCACTAAGAGGTTAGCGTATTGGTGGAGTCATTAGTAGTTAGTAGCCGTGAGTTTTCTTTGTTTTTCACTTTATTTTAGATATAAACAAAACTACAAAAACCATTCTTTTCTATGTTTCCCACTTCTTTGTTTCCACCGTACACTTCTCTTTCCATTCTTTCTTTTCTTTTCTTTTGATTCTTTAAAACTTTGAAGAACTTTTTAACAAACACGTGAATCAACCAGTAAAGCTTCTATCGCCTCCCGTCCTTGTGGATTCGACTCGTTTTAGCCTCTATGCTATAACGGAAGTATCGAGGAAGCCAAAGCACACACACTTCAAATCTTAACTTCAAAACATACACTTTTTGTGCGCGGTTTTCCCCCGATCAAATTTTGGCGCCGTTGCAGGGGATGGGAACGGTTTGATATCACAAGTTTGCTAACTGAGTCTACATCCCAGGCTGAACTTGTGCTGAGTCTTTTTGCTTCGTCATACACCTGACCATCGCCATCCACACACCACCAAAAAAAGTGTAATTAAAAACTTTTTTCTTTTTGTTTATATGCTCACCCCTTATATACTTATATATAACATTTTTGGAAATTTCTTCTTCCCCCTCTCCCTTAGCCTATTCGCACTTGGCTGGCCCGAGTCGACGACGACGGTGATATCTTTTCTTCTCCCTATTTATTGTATTTGCATTTACATGACTAAGCATTGAGGACAATGCATTAGATAGGTGGGGGGTGCTAACATTCTTTCTTTTCTTTGTAAAAAATAATAATAATAGTAAAAAACTACTGAACGAAAAATGAATTTTTATACTCTTTATAAAAATACCAAAAGGTTGTAAGAATTAAGGGAACCTTATTAATGAATCTTTATTTTTGCCTAACTAAATAAGAAACATTAGTTTGACTAAGAGTTGGGAGGGATAAGGAAAATAACTTATACCTTTTATTTAGCCTTAGTAGAATATGCATAAACCA
This sequence comes from Agave tequilana, assembly GCA_038442645.1. Lineage (NCBI taxonomy): Eukaryota > Viridiplantae > Streptophyta > Magnoliopsida > Asparagales > Asparagaceae > Agave > Agave tequilana. Next base: position 111,396 of record JAVJIF010006411.1, on the reverse strand, counting down.
CACACACATGTTTGGAATTTAGAGACAACCCTGAAAAAAATGCTGGATAATTGTGCCTCAAGAAGCATGATTACTCACGCCAAAAAAAAATATATAATATATAAGTAAATCTTGATTTCGTGGCCTACTCTACTAGTATATTTGATATGAGGGGTGTTTTTCCACCTGGTGCCCTAAAACCATCTGGTTTGGGAGTCATCGGTTTGATATGTGTTACATGAGTAGAGTAGAAAGCCTAATGAAACCAATAATAATAGCTAAATATTAATAAAATTAAATGATATTCAAAGTTGAGTTGAGAAATCCCAAGCACTTCACACTTACACATTATGCATATCTATCTAAAGCAAAATAAATAAAATGAGTTGGAAATACAAGATCCTTTCTAAATTTAAAGAAAAACCATAATTTCTTCTTTTATGAAGGCTAAAGTGTAGGAGGACTTATGAGGGTTGAACCTAATTCTTATATCATTCGGTCATTTTTACTTAGATGATGGAAAGTTCTTTTTCTTGAAAGAGGTTTGCTGAAAACTAAATATTTTTATTCATTTACTGGATTTTGTGGGTACAATTCGCTGAAAACCCTCAGGAGACAACACTTCTCCTCTAGGGGAAACCTAGAGGTTTAAAGGCTTGTTGCACATGCTCAGTGCAATCGCGTCACCTGCGAAAGTGGTATAATAATTCTCTTATTTTTGTTTTGCTCGAAACAAGCAAAAAGATAAGTGTGGAGGTATGATTAATCTCTAATATTGCATAATTTTTATCACACCTGCATATTTATTTTGTATAAAATTCTGCTTTTGCTTGTTTGATCCTACATCCATGGTGTGCAATGAAGAAGAAGACCCTAAATCACCATTTAATGGGTGATTAAAGGCCTATAAAGTAGCCATTGACTTTAGAGAGGAGATTCTGTCAGACCAGGGCATCAAATCAGAAATCTAGGAGATCCATCCTATAGAGGACTGACGCAACACAGTGCAGCAGGAGGCCAGGCGCGCGCCACCCTAGTAAGGCCGCCGAAACGAGGCCGTACGGGCGTAGCCGCGCCCGTGCTTTGGGCAGGGGTTGTCCCCTGGCCCTCTTTCCCGTGGTACCTATAAATACTCCTCTGGGGTTCTGAAGAGGGGGATATCTAGAGTTTAGAGTGTGGTTGTTACTTTGTTTCTAGGAGCTGTAGTTGTTTTTATGTTTCTTTCTTCTTCTAATTAGTTTAGCCATTAGAGTGAAAAAAAAGAGTGTGAACAAGTTGTATTTGAAGGTGCAAGCTTATACAAGTAATACTTCTCTTTCCTCTTTCCATTTACTAGTGTTTTTCATTTGCTTTTACTTTCTTATTTGAGTGTAATACTCCCTCTCTTTACCTCTTCTCTTTGTTGTTTCTTTTCTTAAGCATGTCTAACTAACTCTTTCATTACATGACTAACTAACTACTAACCCACTAATGTCTAACAACTTGATTGATAACCCAAATGAGTCAATAGTGTCAAACAAGTCTTATGCAAACGAGAGATATGACATCTTAAGACGAGGGTTCTAACTCTAACTTACTTACAAGTATTCCCTTTCTTATATTTCATACTTGACGATTTTTGATGATCTATAGATTGTAAACTTTACTTGTATTCGTAAGTTAGAGATATTCCTATTAATGTTAGCCGATACCTGTAGGGGGCCGGAAAGTTTGGTGGTCGGAGAAAGTGGTTTTAGCTGTAAAAGATTTCCTTGATTCAAGCGAAACGATTACAACCAAAAGAACTACTCTTCCCTCTTTTCCAGTTACAAGGGAGGGAGGATGTCTGAATCTTCCCTTTGTTTAAAGCTGGGTTCTTCGTGTGGCGATGGAGAGTGAATCTTGTTCTCCGTTGACCAGATGACCGTCCTAGACCGTCGGGGGTCTTCTCTTCGGTCGGTAGAAAGAGTAACTCAGCTCCGTCTACCAAAACTCTCAAAGAGGAGGTAGGCGAAGAGCGGCTAGTACTCAGTAAGCTCGCTGAAGAGTCGTGCTTCTCTCTTGATGATCCTCCTGCCTGGATTCGATCGATTTTGATGATGCCCTATCTCAAAGCTCTCTCTCTTCAAAACTCCGATCTTCTGCCAAGCTTCGATCCTCTCAAGCTTCTATCTCCTCTTCATAGCAAACAAGGCTCTATTTATAGGGGTCTCAGGGGGTGAAGGTGCCTCCTGAAAACGCTCCCGAATGAGGGGCCACTACCCGCTACATGCGCGGTGACTGGCCCCGCAATCAGGGCAGTTGCAACTGAGACGCGGGCGTTGGGCCAAACGCGCCTTGAAGTTTGAGACGCGGGCGTCGAGCCAAACGCGCCTTGAGACGCGGGTTTCGGGCCTTCACGTCTGGATGCTGAGGCGAGGGCGTCGGGCCGATGCGCCTGGATGCTGAGGCGCGGGCGTCGGGCCGATGCGCCTTGATGCTGAGACGCGGGCTTCGGGCCGACGCGTCTTGATGCTGAGACGCGGGCTTCGGGCCGACGCGTCTGAACGTTGTGACGCGGGTATAGAGCCAACGCGTCTTAATGCTGAGACGCGAGCATCGATTTCTCGCGTCTAGAGCTTGAGACTCTGCTTCCTTAATGGCTGGTCTGTTAGTCATTTTTAGACAGCCTACAGAACCCCCTCCAAAGTTTCTGATATTCCGCAGTTGAATGGGACGGATTTCGGAATACTTTGGATCTTTAGCCGTGTTCGCGTTTTATGACTGGACTGTTGATGCTTCGGGTTTGATCTTATCTGGAATTGGTCTTCGTGAGTGTACTGTTGAACTCTTTGAAGCCGTCAGAGTTGATCATGTTGAGTGTCTAGATACACAGTCTAGACCTCCCCGATTGCTTTTAGTCTGTCACGGGTGCGCTTTTGGCCGGGAGTGGTTGGTTGTCTGTTTGCGTCAGTGTACTGTTGAACCGACTTTGCAGAAGCAGGAGACTGGATGCAGGTTCCTTTTTGAAAAAGCAGAGACTGCTTTAAAGATGCGACTTCTTAGCGAGACGCGATGTTTGGCCTGTTTGAGGGGACGCGGGCTTTGGAGAGACGCATCTCTTGAAATGCAGACGCGATTTTCTGGGTGCATTTATGATAATGCTGACGGGGCATGTCCACCGAAGAGCCGCGTACTTTGGGACGCGCACCTGTGCCATGTCATGATTACGCCGCCAGCTGGCCTGGGGAAACGGCGAGATTTCGCCTTTTGGCGCGCGGATCCCCCGGTTCATTAAATGAACTGCTCCACGTGTCAACTTCTGACTTGTGGCGGGGTCGCGACGCATGATCTTCCCTGTTTAAACAATGATTTGGCTCCACGCGTCAGGCAGCGATTCGCTGCAGCGTTTTTTTTGGGCCAAACGCTGCGTATCTTCGCGAATCTCTGTGCCTATAAAAGGCAACAGTTAGAGAGATGTATCTTCTTCTCCGAACGAACGCATTCTCTGAAAAAAAAGAACTTCCTTCTCTCTCCAACTATTCATCTCCTCGCTCGGATTTCTTGATCTTCAATGGCTCCCAAGACAAAACCGACTGCATCGACCTCAAGAGCGACCGTCGCCGAGGCTGAGAGGGATGCTTCCTCTGCGCAGGAGGGTGTTTTCTGAGGTAAAAATGTACCTTCGGTGTGGGTTCCGCCATTAAAACATGTTCATAGAACCCTAAGGACCTTTAACACAAGATCGTGTTTGATTCTCGGACGCTGTCCTTGAGATGATAACTGGGGCGCGGGCCTGATGATCCGACGCTGGTGAACTCTGCACTCTGGGTCCTTCACTTAGAATATTTCTAATTGTGAAGGTCTCTGGACGCGATTTGTAGAACGCGGATTTGATCCATGCGTTCTGTGCCGCGTTTTGTGCCATCAGGCGCTGGCGTCCGAGTCCAAGCACTTTGAAATTTCACAAGTCTTGGTTTGTAGAACGCGGATTTGATCCTTGTGTTCTGTGTCTTCAATCGCCGATTTTGTAGAATCTGGCGTTTGAGTCCAAGTACTTCGAATTTTCATAAGCAGCTTTGCAGGTCTGGACGCGGATTCGAAAAATTCCTGCGTCCAGTATCTCTTCTGCGTTTTGGTGCAAGTTCGCAGGTCTGGACGCGGATGATAACTCCTGCGTCCAATGTCTCGGCTGCGTTTTGAATTATGAACACTTAGCGTCTTCCCTTATTTTTGGCAAAGTATCTGACCAAGTGTCTTTTTCTTTTGCAGTGCCGCATGTTTCAGGTTCACTTGCCAAGATGCACCATTTCGGCCGCGTGGGTGGTGCCGACCGGGGCTTGACCTTTGTGCAAAGAATGAGTGTCCCCGTGACTGCTGACCAGTTGCTGGATCGCAGGCTCTCTAATGTTAACAGGAGAACCTTCCGGGCACTTATGACCGATGCCGCGCTCAAAACGGATGACGGTGTCAGGTTGGAGAAGCCTGCCTTCTTCTTTGGGGATCATATTTATGATGATGGCCGTCGTGTGTCTGAGGGGACCTATAAATGGCTCCGTGAGATAAAGGGCGGAAGATTCTTTCTTCCAGACATGGAGAGGATGTTCCCGATGTCCTACTTTCAACACATGTCTGTTCCCCGAAAGATGGAATGGGACATTTCCCAGTATATCCCTGAGATCGCCCTTGGTGACTTTGGCCTCCAAAAGGTAGACCGCCATGATAGTCATGACGGGTCAGTTGTCGGACTGTTCCCTGCATCGTCCAAGCCTGAAATCCCAATTGGAGAGATCCCGGAGCTTGCTACCACCTTCCTCAATTCCTTCATAGAAGCAGGGGGTGACTATCCTGTCGACTTCCGTGCGTATGGATGGGTCCATTCTCCAGAGAATTACTGGTGGGGTAGGATGGTGGGTTTTGTCCTTACCAATCTTGAGGGGCCGCTGAAGCGTGTGGGGCTGTACCCAGCAGTCAGGGCCGTGCAGTGGGGCGTCCCGATGAGTTCCCATAACTTCTTTGGGATTCTGGAGCGCTACAATCCTCGGACGGGGACATTCTTTACTCCGGTTGGAGAGATGGGCCTTGCCCTACACGAATTGTATGAGGTCTCCGGGTTGTCGTCAGGGGATATTCCTTACGAGGAATTCGTCCCAACCACCAGGGAGCTGCGCCTTTTGGAAAAAGAATCTCCTCAAGTGTATGAGACCTACTGGGAGGTGATGTGCCATTTCTACATCTGCGGTCAGACAACTGCCTGGAGGTCAGGAGGCGTCAAGCAACTATCCTGGGCTGATTATTTGTTTAATAATGTCAGCAATAAAGATCTCCCAGTAATCCGACTAGCTCCTAGTTCTGGTGGGGAAGTTGAAGACAGGATCGACGCAGCTTCTGACAAGTTCTACACCACGGAGTCGAACGAGGACGGCTTCGACCCTGACTTGGTCTTTGAGAGCTTTCACCATCAAGCCCGGACCCCTATTTCTGATCAGGCGCTGTTGGCGGGCTTCCTGATGTTGTGGCTGAAGAGGTGTGTGGTGCCCACGCTACCACATGAAGTTATTGTGGCAGATGTGGTGTACCCGGCGGTACTCTTGGCTCATGGCCACCCCATAGCCCTTCTTCCCGCCGTGGTGGCTGGTATTCAAAGCGGGCTGCGGGTGTTGACCAAGAGCTTCTGCGGACCCCCAAAGACTGCTAATTCTCGTGGGGAGCCGTATACCGACTCAGAGGGGAACCCGACGGTGAAGCACCCCAACCCGCGAATTGAGCTGCCTTACACGTACCTCATGGCTTGGTACGTGATGCATTGCCCGTCTCTAATGACGGCAGCGCGTGGGAGCGTGGATCATATCCCATTTGTGCAGCGGCTGGAACGTTCAGAGTGGCATGACACCTACCTGTATTACATTAGGAAGCGTCTTTCCTGTGCCGCCAATTACCAGCTCAACCGCTGCTTTCCAGAGGTTCAAGGTGCAGCCCCCGGGGAGCTGTTCACGGATGTCGCTGGGCGGGATGACTTCTCGCAATTGCCTGCTGGAGCCTTCTGGTGGTTGATCAATATACGACCAGGATATGTGCTGTTTCGCCAAGGAACTTCCTGCACTATCGAGCCGTATATGCCAAGTCGTTTTGCCTGACAATTTGGCTATGATCAGCTTTACGTCGGGAATCCCAATGCTCAACTTGCCTTTGACGGGAATCTGTTCGAAGGCGCTCGGGCTTGGTATTACAGTGTGGCTGGAGGGACGGGAGCAACGTTCCATCTACCCGACGAGGCGCCTAAGTGCCGTATGAGTTTCAGCTTCTGTATTTGGTACTCCCAAGCCGGCCAGACGCCAGATCTTATTCCGGAGTCTTCATGTCTTGAGAGTATCAATGCCAGTCTCGAGGAGAGGTCTGAATCCAGTAAACGTACTAAACTCCTCGACCAGTACCTGAAAGCTCAGAGGGAGGTCGAGAAACGATCGAGGAGGGAGCCCCCAGTAGTGAGGGCGGCACCGCGACCGGCAAGGGCAAAGCCGCAAGCGACGAGGGCGGAGCCACCAGCAATGAGAGTGGAGCCGCGACCGGCAAGGAGGTCGAAGCAATTGGCGAGGAAGCGTCGTCGACGCTCTGCTTCTGTAGTTGAGCCTGCCCCAAAGAAGGCTCGGAGGGACTTAACGGCTGAAGTCTCTCAATCCAGAGCTATCTCTGCTGGAGTTGAGGTTCCTCCTGAAGGTGTCCCTGTTAGAGTTGAGGAACCGCTGGAAGATGAAGATTTTCCAAGCTTGGTCCGTGCTCCTAGGTCACGCAGCGAGACCGTGGAGGAAGGGGAGCTTGTTGAGCGCCCCCTTATTGCTGGTGATGCTGAGTCACCGGAGATTGACATAATGGGCGAAGAGGATGTCGAGATTCCAGGAATCTCAACTCAGCCCGAATTTCCTCCTGCTCATGAAGGGAGAGACGAGGTACAGCAGCCGGGGTCTCCTAGCGTCTTTATTTCCAATCCTCGGGCAGTTGACCCTAGTCCTACCACTGGGGTGATTGGGGGTAAGGCTCCTGTTGCGGAGCTTCCTCGTGTGGCGCTATCGTCTTCTTCATCATCGGGAGAAAGTGACTTTGAAGATAAAGTCGACTATGGCGATGAACCCGCTCTTCCTGATCAGGGCGGATTCTTTGACGTCTCGGAGGAGGAACAACATGAGGGTGAACCCTCGATGGCGCCATCGTTACTGGCGACAATTGCTCCCACTGACGGTATTCTTTTCTCCTTCTGTTTAATTCTCTTTTTTCATGTTGAAGAAGATGTTCTAACATTCTTCTTTTGTACTGCAGGGTCAGCTGGAGGTACCGGGGCTCAGCCCGAGGGAGTTGAGGCTTTGGTTGCCGAGACAACCTCAGTGGGGGCAGCTGTTGAAGTTGGGGAGCCTTCCCCTTTGCCAGGAGGGGAAACAACCATTGAGGCTGAGGAGGCTCTCACTCCGCCGGTGGAGAAGGTTACTGCTGAAGCTGGGGAGACCCCCATTCTACAGGACTCGACGCCTCTGGACCTCGAACCTAGTAAGGCAGCTCTGACTGAGGGGGCTCAGGTGGGGAGTCTGACGATCAGCACCCTTCCAGAAGGCCACACAGCTCAATCCTCGGTGGAAGTTTCTGAAGAGGTTGTGCTTACAGCTCCTTCCTTGGTCGTGGAAGCTCCTGCAGAGGCAGCGCTCCAGGAAGCGCCAGTGGGTAGTCTTGTTCTTGCCACATCGACGGCTGGCACGGCTCTTGTGCGAGAAGACCCGCCCTATATCCCTTATCCCGTGACAGAAAAAGGGTCGGGAAGCTTCTTAGGTGGTGAAGACATGGGGGAGCTGGCACGTCAGATGGTGCAACAATTCTTCACCTCGATGGGATCATGTATTGATCTCATCTTCCGTGGACACAGCACCTTCCAGTTCGCCCAGAGGCTTCTTGAAAATATGGCCGTGAGCGTCGAATTGGCGGGAGGCCCTTCACTTGCCAGGGCATGCCTGCAGGTGGTAGAGCAACTTGGAGATAACCTGCGGGAGCTGGAATCTTTGGAAGATGCAGGTTCTTCCGGCGAGGCCCAGGCCATCCTGACTAGGCTCCTAGCTGCTCAGGAACGGGAGCGACAGGAGGCGGAGGCGCAGATCACTGCCGAGGTCCGTGACCTTGAATATTCCAAGGCTGAATTTCAAAAATTAGCCGGAGATTCGAGGGAATCTGAGCTCAGTGTGCAGAGCACGGAGCAGGTCATCCTCAGAACTCGGGACATTATCGCCAAGGCGGAAGCTGTTCTTGCGCTAAATGAGGAGAAACTTGTTTCCCTCAAAAAGGAGCTTGAGGAGCAACGGGCTGCTACGGTGCGTGCTGAAGAGAGTCTATCCCTGCAATCTTCCAGGGTGGAATCTCTGCGGATGCAGCTGGCTGCCAGAAGTTTCTTATCTGAGGCGGAGCTGCGGGACCGGGCTATCATGGAGGCTGAGAGGACGCGCCAGCATAAGATTCACCGCCTTAGGGAACAAATCCGTTCCTTGGCGAGCCAGGACATTTAGCCTTCTTTTCTTCTTTTTTTTTGTAAAGAAAAGGGACACTCTATTTATTAAGAGTGTTTGTATCCACTTCTATCATTTTTTGATATAATAGAAGTTTTCTTTGAAGCTTTTGTCCCAATTTCTTTGTCCTGTTGTGGATGAGTCCAACTCTTGATCACTAGTTGTGATTACTGAACTTAGGTAGGGCTAAGTTCTTTTAATGAGACGCGGTCTTGGCGAGACGCGGCATTAATCCCACAGGGTGAGACGCGGTCATCAGTCTACCGGAACTTAGATTTCACTAAGTCCTTTTACTGAGACACAGCGTCAATCATAAAGTGAGACGCGGTCATCATTTCATAAGAACTTAGATTCTACCAAGTCCTTTTGATGAGACGCGGCGTCAATCACAAATCGGAACGCGGTCTTCTTGATGAGATGCGGCGTCAATCAAAAGATGAGACGCGGCATTGATCCGTAAAGTAAGACGCGGCTGTCAGTCCCTGAGACGCAGCGTCAATCACAAGGTGAGACGCAGCTCTGAATAACGCAAAATCTGTCTTGCGCGGATCGGGCAGACGCAAGAGATGCAGCCTTGTCTGCTGAAGGGACGCGGCTTTCCCACCTGCGTCTAATGTGATCTGACTCAAGATTTTTAGGAGATCTTTGCTCGTCAGGTCTCCTCTGTCGATTGGGATTCCGAGTCATCCGTTGATTCCCAAAGCAGGTATCCACGCGTCAACTCCTCATTGGACTCAGGAGTTACTGCCCTTAAAGGCAAAACCGACGCGGGCGGTTGAAAATCGATGCTTGCGACGGTTTCCAAAGCGTCGTTCCACGCGTCAATCCTCCACTGGGCTTTGACAATCGTGCGTGACGGTTCCAATTAACGCCCCATTAATGGCAGTTATTAGGGCCTGCCTATAAATAGGGTGCGCTCCCCTTCTATAATCCAAGCTTGGATTATTTCTCTTTGGTGGATTGCTCTGAGAATCCACTTTCTTCAGAAAAGAGTTTCTTGATAGGGACTCCGTCTGCATGGACGAAAGTAATTCCGAGGATGAAGATGACCCAGAGCTCTCACGCTTCGGTTTGGTCTCTTCAAGAAGAACCCCCTCTCAGATCATCTTGGACGCCTGCGTTTGGGTGCAGAGAGGCCAACTCTGGCCAGAGGTCTCTGCTGGTATGTCCCCCGATGATGTGTATAGCCTGAACTTCGGCATGATGATCTGAATGAAGTCCTGGTGCATTCCTCCTCTGGAATTTGTGCCAGTGACTTCTTTGAATGCAGGCGCTTGACGCTGGCTTTGCCCATTGCGTTTTACTGCCTTGGCGCGTTTCAGACCTGAATCTTGCAACTCCTGTTCACCCAACAGAGAGACGGCAATTTTTGGCGTTCTGAAATTCTCTGCGTCTGGTGCATTAGGCGCGGGTACAAACTGAGGCCGCGTTTGAATCCTATGCGTGGCGCAGTTTGACTTGCGTCTGTTTGACTGTGCGGGTCATTCCCGCGTCTGAAGTCTTGAATGGCTGCCGCGTTCTGTTACTCAGTTTCCTTTATAGAAAATGTACTGAGTTCCAGATTTTCTGATTCTCTTGCTTATTCTTTGCAGGTAGGCTTGCTTGTCCTTTTTCAGGTTTGCTGGGCCCCAGGAAGAATATACCGGCTGGCGAACTTGCTCCACGTTCGTTTGTGAGAGATTAAATTATATCTCTGACGAAGACCCAACCCTCGCCAAGGTCTCTTCAGATCTGGTGCAAGAGATGGATAGGCGAGTATCGGCGAGGGTGGTCCGGCGGTTACGGTGGCGGAGAAGATCCTCTTCCTCTCCCAACTCCAGAAGTGACATCAAGGATATTCCGTTGGATGGCCTGCTGGGGAAAGGGATGGTGATGAATGCAGGACTCTCTGCTGCCGCTGGACTGAGTGGAGGGTGGCATCCTTTGTGATGACTCCGAAACTTCTGCTCTCACCCCAAGAGTGACTCCATGTTTGTTGGATGATCTACTAGGGAAAGAGACGCGCCTGAACGAAGGGTTGCAGGACCTTCTGTTGCCACCGGACCTCAAGAACACCATTGCTCTCGGCTTGGTCAGCTAGGGCGCTTTCGAAGTTGGGTCATGCATCAAAGTGCAACCGGTTCCAATTGTGCACCTGGGATCAGATGCAGTTTCAAGGAGTGAGTACGGCCTCAGAGAGAGAGAGGGACTTCTTTGTACTCCTTAATTGTAACACTCAATCTTATTGTATAAGAGAGCGTTTTGTATTACTTTCATGTGTTTGGATATGAATAAAAGTGACACTTTTCTTTTTGCCTCTTTCTGTTGTCTTGAACGTTTTGTTTTAGAAGCAAAAGAATAATTTTGGTGGACCCGCCACTTTATAAAAGAAAGTGACGAGTGGAGCGCGTACCCCCAGAGAAGGTGAACTTTTATCAAGGATTTGGATTAACTTGATTTAAGATCAGCTGGGGATTTTGATGGAAGCATTGTTTATCGGTGTAATGTTAACCAATAATGCCTCCAAAATGAATTTGATACTCGGTTAGGGAGAATATCAAATGAAACTAGACTCGTGGGGAATCTAGTAGGATTTTTACCGTTAGAGGTGTGATATTAACTTAACGGTTTAGAAGTAGTCTTGTCAGAAGTGTAATATTAAACTTGACAAGGACGTGAGTTAGAGGTGTGATATTAACCTAACTCATCAGCATCTCAGTTTTATTTGGGAAAACTGAGGGTGTCACTGTCATAGGTGTGATGTTTAACTTAACAGTGATAGAAATGCTAGAGGTGTAATGTTGAACTTGGCATTAGTCGTCTCGGCTTAAAGAAGTCAAGGAAAGGTCATAGCCATAGGTGTATTGTTGAACTTAGCAATGACTCGGATGCTAGAAGTGTAGTGTTAACTTGGCATCGTTCATCTCGGCTTGGACAAGGAAGTCGAGGAAAGGTCATAGCCATAGGTGTATTGTTGAACTTAGCAATGACTCGGATGCTGGAAGTGTAGTGTTAACTTGGCATCATCCATTTCAGCTTCGATATGGAAGTCTGAAGAAAGGTGACTATCAGAGGTGTGATATTAACTTGACAGGCACTCGATGTACTGCTTAGAGGTGTAATGTTAACTTAAACAGTAGTTTTGTCAGAGGTGTGATATTAACTTGACAAGAATTTGCTTGCGATAGGAGCAATTTGAGGACCTGTCATTCTATTGATGAGAATTGACAAGTGGAATTTGAGGTGCCAGAGGTATAGTGTTAACTTGGCAAATTTGAGAGTTTGTTACTCTATGCAGAGTTAACAAGCCAGGTTTGTACTCGACAAAGAGTATTCATTACCAGAGGTATAGTGTTAACATGGTAATGATTGCATTTTGTGGTCCTACCATTCTATGGATGAGAATTGGTAAGGGATTTTTGGAGGGAAGAGTGGAATCAAATCCACTTAGGATTTTTAGCAAACCCTCAGCTGTCAACGGATTTGAGGTGCCTTTACCAACTACTGTTTGAGTTGGGCTAGCCATGCTATTCCCCTCAGCATGATGAGTTGTCGAAGACTTATGTTGGACTTAAAAGCCAACATTTTCTTCTATCCTTAGCCGTCGGAGGCGTCGGATCAAATGGGAACGTGTCCCTTAGGATTTTTAGCAAATCCTCAGCTGTCAACGGGTTTGTCATGCCTTTACCAACTACCGTTTGAGTTGGGCTAGCCATGCTATTCCCCTCAGCATGATGAGTTGTCGAAGACTTATGTTGGACTTAAAAGCCAACATTTTCTTCTATCCTTAGCCGTCAAGGGCGTCGGATGTTTGATCAGAGGTGTATTTTTAACTTGATCGGTGGAAGAATGCCATCTAGGGATAGTATTTCTTCAGGAATTTGCCATTGATTGGCATCATGAGTGTATCGCCATTTGAGGTTATGAGGCGATACGATCCATTTGAGTAGACTGACTCTACCACAAATGGTCCTTCCCATTTGGGTTGGAATTTTCCTTTCGTCTTGTGTGTCATGACCATGGGTCTTCGGACGGCTAAGACGAGGTCGCCTTTCCTGAAAGTTCGCGATTTGACTTTCTTGTTGAAGGCTCTGGTGATACGAGCTTGGTAAAGCTCGATTTGTTGTTGGGCCTGAAGACGCTTGTCGTCCAAGGCTTCCAATTCTTGGAGTCGCTGTCGATGCTTCTCCTCTGTTGTCATTTCCGCTGTCAAGGCGACGCGAAGAGATGGAATTTGGATTTCTAGTGGAAGGACGGCTTCGCATCCGTACACCAAGGAAAATGGCGTGGCTTTAGTTGGGGTTCGCACAGTCGTGCGATAGGCCCATAAGCATTCGCCCAACTTATCGTCCCAGTCTCGTTGACTTTTCGAGACGAATTTCTTGAGAAGCTTGCAATAGTCTTATTGAAAGCTTCTGCGAGGCCGTTAGCGGGCGGATAGTATGCCGTTGATGACACACTCTGGATTCTGAACTTGGCGCAGAATCTCTGAAAAGCCTGGCTGATGAACTGGGGTCCATTGTCATGGACAATCCGCCGAGGCACACCGAAGCGGTAAATAACGTGATGTTTCACGAACTTGATCACGTTAGAAGATTTCACCTCTTTCAAAGGGATAGCTTCGGCCCACTTTGAGAAGTAATCGGTTATCGCTAGGATGAACCGATGTCCCTTTGATGATGGTGGGCTGATAAGACCAACCACGTCCATCCCCCACATTTCGAACGGCCAGGTAGAGGTCGTAGAGTGGAGGTATCCTGGTGCTTGATGGATGAAATCGCCATATATTTGACAGGCGTGACATCTTTTGGCATAGGCAACAGCATCGGCAACCATCTTGGGCCAGTAGTAACCCAATCTTTGGAGTCGGTTTGCCAGCTTCGGGCCAGGTTGATGAGCTCCACACGTACCATCGTGGGCTTCTTTCAACACTTCGTGGGCTTCTTTTAATGAGAGGCACCGGAGCAGGATCCCATCATGCGATCTACGATACAATGTTCGCGAAATCGCATTGTAGTAGAATTTGGAGGCTTTCCTTCGGATGGCAGCCGCCTCCCTGGTGTCTTCGGGCAAGATGCCGTACAAGACAAAATCAATGTAGGGGAATCGCCAGTCTTTAAGTTCTGGATCGGTCGACACTTCAAGTGTTTCCTTACCGCGACGATCTCCCGTTGACCTCTGGTAGTCTCCGAGGGGACTTTTTGGGCAGTATAGGTCGTGGCTATAGACGAATACCTTCTCCATTGCTCCAGCTGGAAGAGCTAAGGAGGCAGCAAGGGATGCAAGTGCATCTGCATGCGCATTTTGCTTGCGCGGTACATGGTCGATGTAGAAGTTTGAAAACCTCTCGGCCATGTGGATTGTCGCGTTGTAGTAGGGTACTAGATCTTCATGCCTGACCTCATACTCTCCGCGAACTTGGCTGACGATGAGTTTAGAATCACCGTATGCCTCGAGATTTTTAACGCCAATCTCATCGGCGAATTGCATCCCAATCAAAAGAGCGTTGTATTCCGCCACATTGTTGGAACAGGGCTCGGTTAACGAGATAGCTCGGGGAATCACGTAATTTTGTGGGGAGACGAGTACCACTCCTACCCCCGCTACTGTGTGTCCCTCCGAGCTTGCCCTTGATGCACCGTCGAAGAAAAGTTGCCATACTTGACTTTCGAACGACGTCTGAGCTAGGCAGACTTCGGCGACCTCATCTGGGAGATCCTCGTAGAGTTTGGCTGCCCTGGGATCTGGGTGTTCAGCTAGGAAGTCCGCCACCGCTTGTCCTTTAATGGCTTTTTGTGGCAGAAAATGCATCTCATATTGTGATAGCAATATGGCCCATTTTGCCAGCCGGCCATTTAGTGAAGAAGGCTTTGTCATGAGTAACCTCAGGGGGTTGACTTTGGATATGACATTTATGGTTTGGCCCACCAGATAGTGTCGCATTTTCTGAATGGCGAACACCAGTGCCAAACATTCCTTCTCGATCGGGTTGTACCGATGTTCGGCTCCGATCATCGTTCTACTTAGGTAGTAGATTGCTTGTTCTCGCCCCTGGTCATCATTCTGAGCTAGTAGAGCTCCCAAAGAATGATCCATTGATCGGACGTACACCAGGAAAGGCTTTCCGGATACCGGAGCTGCCAGGACTGGTGGTTGGGTGAGGTAGTGCTTGATCTCCTCAAATGCTTGCTGGCAAGCGTCGTCCCAAATGAACGAAACGCCCTTCTTCATCAGCTTAGTGAAGGGTTGGCATCTCCCGGAGAGATTTGAAATGAATCTGCGGATGTATGCCAATCGTCTTTGTAATCCTCTGAGCTCCTTGAGGCTTCTGGGGGGTTGCATCTCTTGGATAGCACGGATTTTCTCCGGATCCAAATGGATTCCTGTGGAAGTCACGACAAACCCTAGGAATTTGCCACTGGCTACCCCCAGGAAGGACTTGGTGGGGTTCATCTTCAATTGATGAGCCCGCATGATGTCAAAGACCACCCTCAGGTCTGCTATGTGATCACCTTTAGTGCGGCTTTTCACCGCAATGTCGTCGACATAACATTCCACCGTTTTGCGTATCTGCCGATGGAAAATGGCATTCATGGCCCTTTGGTAGGTTGCCCCCGCATTTTTCAGACCGAAGGGCATGACGGTGTAGCAATATACCCCTAGAGGTGTCCTGAAGGAGGTGTGCTTTTCATCATCGGGATACATCTTGATTTGATTATATCCTGAGAACCCGTCCATAAAGGACATTCGCTCGAATCCACAAGTATTGTCAATCATGACATCTGTGATTGGCAATGGGAATTCGTCTTTGGGGCAGGCCTCGTTTAGATCACGGAAGTCGATGCAGATCCGGATCTTCCCGTTCTTCTTGGCGACGGGGACGATGTTGGCTACCCAGTCGGGATGCTGTTCCTCCCTGATAAAGCCGGAGTCAATAAGCTTCCTGACTTCTGATTGGATTGCCTCCATTATCTCTGGACGGAACCGTCGCTGCTGTTGTTTAACGGGCTTCATGTCCGGATTGATGTTGAGGCGATGCATAGCCACTTGAGGATCAAGTCCAGGCATGTCCTCATAATTCCAGGCGAAGACATCTATATACTCTTGTACAAGAGATATTAAATCCTTCTTCTCTGGAGGCGACAGGCCGTCACTTATGAAGATGGGTTTAGGATTGTCTTCATCTCCTAGGTTGACTTGAACAACCTTGTCTTCTGTGGGTGGCTCACGCTGTTCAAAGCGGGTGTCCCAAAGAGCATTCAAATGTTTGATCCAAGGATCTGTATCGGATTGGATCATTTCTTCATCTTCATCCTCCAGATGGCTTGTCGAAACCATGTTTACTGAAAGCCCTTTGAAGATGTTGCCGACACTGACATCTGATTCCCATGACGACGTGTCTGATGAGCAGTCATGACTTGACAGTCTCTCCGAATCAGAGGCTGATGGCACTGGAGTTGATATATAGCCCAACCCCCGGCGCGTCCGATGATAGTAATCAGGGGTTTTCCCTTTCGGTACAAAGGATCGAAGCAGTGTTCTTCTTCCTTTTCCGAAGTTCAACCCAGGCCTGTTGGTTAGATCATACCCCATGCGCTTCATCATCTTGAGCGTTCTTGGTTCATAATGATCGAACTGAGGGGATTCATCCTCACCTTCCGATTCTTCGTGGGGCATTGGTTCAGATGCGATTCGCCCAAAAAGTATTGGTCTTTGGCCTTTTCGTCTGGCTGGAACCATGAATACAGACTCTTGCGCGTCACCATTATCTTGGTATGTCCCGAAGGATGATTTCACGGTACATGCAAAGATGTCAAGGCATCTATTGCCGACCAGAGGTCATCGTCCACGTCGGTAGTGGTATCCGACGGTATTGAATCGGAAACATACACAGGGAAATACGCAAAGTCTAAATCTTCATTAATGTACCAACCACCCGCATCGTCGGTGGTATCAACATCGAGCTTATTAGTGCTCTTTACAATGGGCTCCAACTCCCACAGGCACTCTTCTTTCTCAGGCTCAACGTCAGCTTCATTACCAGAGTCTGGCTCCTCTGGTTGTGGGGTTTCATTAGTCTCCTCCGGATCCTGATATAAGAGGGAGTCCGTGAAATAATTTTCAACCCCTTTAAACGGATGCCTTTCGGCAATCAACGTTCGGACCTGTCCACTCTCGTCAATGTATTTCATGACTTGGTGGAGAGTAGAGGGAACGATGGAATTGCGGTGAATCCATGGTCGTCCCAGCAACAGGTTGTAGGAAGTGTCCGCGTCAATGACGTAACACGTCACTTCTGACTTGAGGCTCCCGATCTGGCATTTGAGCTTGATCTTCCCCATTGGGCGGGAGCTGTTGGCATTGAACCCGTAAATAGTCGTCTGGGTAGGGCTCAGACGATGGGTAGGAATGCCTAGAAACTGCATAACCCGGCGAGGTATGATGCTCAGCGCGGACCCTGGGTCTACCTGGATGCGGTTCACCTCGGATGACCCAATATACCCTGTGAAGTATAGGGGTCGGTCATGCTTCCCTTTAACCTGCATGTCATCTGTTGTGAAGGTGATGCAGGGAGCATTTGGGGAGGTGTGGAGGCAATCCTCTTCATCTTCCTCCCTTGGCACGCGGGTCATAAAGACCTCAGCATTTGCCAGAGCTTCTTGTAGAGCCTCTCTGGTTGACTTTGATAGCCTCAGGAGCTCATACAAGGTAATGCGTGCCGGGATGTTGGCTAGTTGAGCCAAGACGTCGAAGCGGTAAGGTGTCGAGGATCCTTCCGTTACACCTTTCGCAAGAACTCGAGAAAACCGAGTTTCTTTCTGCTTCTCCCCAGGCTGTTTAGAGGAGGGCTTGGCTGGTTCCACGGCTGGTTGCGGAGAAGCCGCTGCTGTCTCGCCGTACTGCTTCAAGTATGCCTGTCCTGAACGGGTCCCCGCCGTAGGTTGGCTGGGCTCTGCGGCCAGGACTATTGTTTCCTCTTCTGAGTCAGTCAGCGAGGGAACATCAGTGTCCGCTTCTCGAGAAGAGGCGCATATCACATGGCAAGATGAAGCCTTCCCTTTGCCTTTGGACTTCCTGTTGGTCACAGTCGTCCATTGTTGCTCGTCGACGAGGTCAGGGTGGACCCACATGATTTCCCCTCGAGGTGTAGGGACGGGTACCAAGCCTTTCTCCTGCTGCTGATGAGGGTCTGTGTTGACCACCCTCAGTTCTCCTTTCGGGACAGAGATCACCCCCACGGGTGTCGGGGGTCGTGTCCCAAACTGGAGAATCGACGTCATGTTGGCCGTCATCTTCTTCTGCTCCGGTCGGAGTTTTAATACCTCCGCGTCAATCAGAGCTTGAAGGATGTCCTTAAAGACATAGCAGCTTTTGGTAGGATGTCCGAGCATCCTGTGGTATAAGCAGTAGGTGGGATTGTCGGTCTTGCCGACCTCCTCCGGGCGCCTAATTTCAGGGAGCTTCAGTCGATTGCTCTTGTTGAGTAGCTTGAAGAGCAAATCGACGTGTTCCTCCTTGAAGGAATACTGCTTGTTGGGGCGTGGCTGGCTTGAAGAGCCACTTGCCCTGCCTGTTTGAGGTTTGGTGGGAGATTTGGTCTCCGTCGCCAAATTATCCTTCCGCTTGGTTTGGAGGGATGTGTCTGGTGCACGCCTTGTCGACCTCTCTGGCCTGGGCTTGCCTTCTTCCGCTCTGACGCGGGCGACAATCTCCTCAGCCTGTTCACCTTGCTGGACTAATTGTTTCCAGGTGCGGCTTTCAGCAACTCCTATTTGAGCAAGGAGTGAGGTTTGGAGATTATGGCGACATGTTTCCACCAGGGTGGCCTGGGTCTGCCGCTTGGACATCGGAGTGCCATGTTCCGAAATCTTTCTACGAAAGACTTGACGGACTCTCCCTTTCGCTGTTTTGTAGCTAAAAGGGTAGGCATTGTGACCTCCGAATCATCTTCGAAGAAGCGTGTTAGAAACAGCTTCTCCAAGTCGCCCCAGTTCTTGATGGAACCTTCGGGGAGCTTCATGAACCATTCAAAGGCCAACCCTTTCAGGGTGCCGATGAACAGTCGCGCCAGGATGGCATCGTTATCCACCACATTCCCGGTCTGGGATTTGAAGTAGTAGATGTGCTGGTTGGGTGACCCCTTCCCGTCGAATGCTTGGAGAGTTGGAGCCTTGAACTTAGGAGGGTACGGGACTAAGTCCCACTCGGCCGGATAGGGCCGGACTACCCCAGCTTCTTGGAGGCCTTTACGGTTGGTAAGGGCCTCGAGGCGCTGCTCCAGTTGACTCATTCTTTTAGCATGAGCCTTTCCCGGGGTCTGGTCGCTTCTTGCCTGCGACGAGGGCTTGGACACATCCGAGGTAGATCGTCGTGTCTCGTCAGAAGATTCGGAGGGTGGGCTTCCTCCCTTTCTCCCTTTCCCCTTCGGTCGTCTAGGAGGAGATCTCGCTCTTTCTTCAAGCAATTTCTCAAGCATATGCTTGAGGGAGTCAATGGATCTCTGTTGAGAGGCGATTATATCCATCTGGTGCTTCTGCGTCTGTTCTAAACGCCTGGTCGTCTCCTCAGGAGTGTCGGCCATGTAGGCGGAAGCCTCCTTCTCGACGGAAGAGTTTGAAGCCTGCGACTCCACTATAGCGGAGTGAGAACCACCCATTCTAATGCCGCGGGCTAAGGCATTATAGTCAATTGGGGGAATGGCCCCTGTCCGGGTGCGAGTGTGTTGATACACCCCCTCCGGTTCAGAGTCAGATTCCTCTGAGTTGACCATTAGTTGTTTTCCCTTGCTTCTGCTAGTCATGTTTGCAGTAAGCTCCGGGTATTCAACATCTGAGAAGGTTCTCCTCCTGTGGGAGCGTCTTCTCTTGGCTGATGGGGGAATCAGGGTCAGCTGTCTAATTAAAGACGGCTGGTGCACGCCTGACTCGCAATGGCATCCAGAGAGCATCTGGATGAGCTGTTGACAGCAGCATGGAGAAGTGGTCTGATTGGCACTCCTCTTCCTTGTCAAATAATCCCTCAAATCTGTGGGAGGGGGATTAAAGAGACTGGTCTCGCAACGTCGACGACGGGAGACAGTCATGTGCTGTTCAGCCTGGACACAGGTTTCAGAAACGCGGCTGTTGCGTCGCGGCTGCGTCACGCGCGTCTGGCGTCTCTGTTGATATGAGACGCGACTTTCGCGTTGCTGTCTGCTGCGTTGGAGCAGAGAGACTTGGGAGAGAGTGGGCTGCTGGGCCCCACGCCTATGGGCGCGTGCTTCCTGCGTTTGACAAGACGCAGAAGCTTCGCTTCGGCGTTTGGCAAGTTGGTCTTCAGAGGGCTCAACTTGGGGAGTCTCGCGTTTGGGTCGCCAAACACGGACCTCTCGCACTGGACGAGGTGCGGGCAAGGCATCGGATCGTACGCTGCGTTCAACCCCAGTCAGAAAACCAACGGTTCCGACCGAGTGTTGACGCGCGCGTCTTCTCTGTCGACGCTCGGCATTCCGATTGCGCCGTGGAGGAAGAGAGAAGCCAACAACTTCCTGGTTTGTAGAACCAGGGGTGTTTGCCACGCGGGTCTCCTGAGAGACGCTGACGCGGGCGTTCTGTGCGACACGGTCGATCGCACCAGTAGATGTGCCGGGGACCACGCGGGCCTTCAGAGAGGCGTTGGCGCGTGTGTTCTGCGCGACGCGGTTGATCGCAGCAGAGGAGTCTGAGGTTACGCGGGCCTTCTGGGAGGCGTCGGCGCGTGAACCAAACTTGGCACAGTGGGCAGCAGGAGCACCCGACAGAGCCTCAGATTGGGCTTCAGGGGGCTGTCCACTTGAGACCCTGCGGCAGACGCGGGTCTTTGGGCTCTTGGAGCCAGAAGAGAGGAACTCTTCATACTTCGCCTGGTCGAACTCGACGACGAGGGATTCGACCATTTTCCCCTTACGGAGAACGTCATCTTGCACCACGGTGCGCTCGTCAGTAACGAAGGTAGTCCCCAGCGGAGTCGCCATCTCTTGTAGGGGGCCGGAAAGTTTGGTGGTCGGAGAAAGTGGTTTTAGCTGTAAAAGATTTCCTTGATTCAAGCGAAACGATTACAACCAAAAGAACTACTCTTCCCTCTTTTCCAGTTACAAGGGAGGGAGGATGTCTGAATCTTCCCTTTGTTTAAAGCTGGGTTCTTCGTGTGGCGATGGAGAGTGAATCTTGTTCTCCGTTGACCAGATGACCGTCCTAGACCGTCGGGGGTCTTCTCTTCGGTCGGTAGAAAGAGTAACTCAGCTCCGTCTACCAAAACTCTCAAAGAGGAGGTAGGCGAAGAGCGGCTAGTACTCAGTAAGCTCGCTGAAGAGTCGTGCTTCTCTCTTGATGATCCTCCTGCCTGGATTCGATCGATTTTGATGATGCCCTATCTCAAAGCTCTCTCTCTTCAAAACTCCGATCTTCTGCCAAGCTTCGATCCTCTCAAGCTTCTATCTCCTCTTCATAGCAAACAAGGCTCTATTTATAGGGGTCTCAGGGGGTGAAGGTGCCTCCTGAAAACGCTCCCGAATGAGGGGCCACTACCCGCTACATGCGCGGTGACTGGCCCCGCAATCAGGGCAGTTGCAACTGAGACGCGGGCGTTGGGCCAAACGCGCCTTGAAGTTTGAGACGCGGGCGTTGAGCCAAACGCGCCTTGAGACGCGGGTTTCGGGCCTTCACGTCTGGATGCTGAGGCGAGGGTGTCGGGCCGATGCGCCTGGATGCTGAGGCGCGGGCGTCGGGCCGATGCGCCTTGATGCTGAGACGCGGGCTTCGGGCCGACGCGTCTTGATGCTGAGACGCGGGCTTCGGGCCGACGCGTCTGAACGTTGTGACGCGGGTGTAGAGCCAACGCGTCTTAATGCTGAGACGCGAGCATCGATTTCTCGCGTCTAGAGCTTGAGACTCTGCTTCCTTAATGGCTGGTCTGTTAGTCATTTTTAGACAGCCTACAATACCATTAGTGCACTTGTTTCTTCCCTTATTCTCGCCTTTAATTGGATCTTGATAAGGGAATGTTCAAGTTTTTTTTGCCGTGTTAAGCTAAGTTAAAGGAAGAACTTTCAATCAATTTTCAACGTGAATAGTTCATATGAATAAGCGGTATGTTTGCCTATGATCCATTGTGAGGCTACATCTTCAAGAAGTTAGAGATTAGTGGAGCACTTAGTTGAAAGTTAGCCATGCATTTTTACCATTAAGAAACTTCACTTTGACAAATCATCAAACCATTCTAAACAATTCTTGAAACCAACTTATTTTCTTTTGATTCTTTATTTTGAAACAAAGAACTTTCTCTTTAGCTTGAACAAGGAAGCTGCATCAAAGCTTCTATCGCTCTCCTCCTTGTGGATACTACCCGTATAGTCTCTTTGCTACTACGGAAGAATCACAAAAGCAGTAACATCGACCCACATTCCTTTACTTATATTTGTGCATGTTTTTTGCCGACTATGTATCGATAAATCCGAATTAGAAAGCATGCATCAAAAGCTATGTCATGAGTACAGAAATAATAAGAATGCGACAAAGGCATAAAACTAATGAAAGCGATTAAGCATGAATAAATCATTTATTACTGTTCTTAATATTTATTCTTATTACTCGTCTTACCCATATGTTTAGGTATGTGTAATTGCGTCCCAGCACACATGAAAGTACACCTACAGGGAGGGTGAATAGGTGTATGGCTAATCTAATGACAAATAATGCGGAATTAAAAACTAAATGCAACACACTTAGTATAACCAAAGAGTGTAGCCGAATTCCTGGTGAAGGGCTCTGGACTATCTCCTCTAAATTTCTCTAAATAAGAGTTAAGGTGCTATTTGAAGCTCTCTTGGTTCAACACAAGTGAGGCACACACACAAGCAATACCAAGCATGTAAGTATGAATGAACAATATGAATCAATGCAAGGCACAATATAAGAGAGAGTTAGAGATAGTGGATCAATTGCAGACACCGAGATATGTTTCGAGGTTCAAGCACCCAACTCTACGTCCCTGCCTTCACACAAAAGGATTTCCATTATATCGTCCACTCAGTACTTCCCACACAGGGAACCTCCACTGAGGATTTGGGCAAATACAATTAGGAGTACACAACTCCTCTCTCAAATAAATATAACCTCTTACTAGAGGCAAGGCACAAAGCCAACACAATATCAACCTCTCACTAGAGGGATACCAATAAAATCAATCACCTTTACACTTAGAGGGATGGGCACTTAGCCAAAACAAGATCAACCTCCCACTAGAGAGATAAGGCTCAAATCCAAACAACTATCACCTCGCACTTGAGGGATAAGGCACTTAGCAAACACACCAACAATCACCTCTAGACTTAGAGGGATTTCAACACAACCTGCACAATCACCGCTCACTAGAGGGATATCAACATAATCACCTCTCACTAGAGGGATGTCACAAAGTAAGGAGGGTTACAACACTTGGTGGTCTCTCTCAATCACAAACTAATTTTCCCACAAAATAGATCCTAATAGATAGGATTGATATGATAGGCTCAACTGTGAGAAAATAAAGAGTTTGAAAATCAAATACACAAAGAAATACTCTTGGGAAAAACTATAAATTGAAATATAAATGAAGATTAAAATAACTTCACAAAGACTTTCTTTTTCTTTGAAATTTCCAACCCCTTTTTAAAACAAATAAAGATGAAATCTTTTAGCTCTAAAACTCTTTTAAAAACTTGTATTTAAATACTAGAAAGAATGAGAAATTTGCTCTTAGAAAACTTGTATAAAACAGCTCAAGAAATGGGGTATATATAACTCCAAAACAAATCTGCCCGGTGGCAGCAGGAAAGGGCAGAATTGCCCTTCCGGTCGACGGGCCAACGGTCATTTTTATGACCATTGTGCCACCGGTCGACCGGGCTTGAAAACAGAGAGCCGTGGCTCTCTGTCCGGTCGACCGCCCGATCGACCGGAACTGGATACAGAGAGCAGAGCTCTCTGTCGGTCGACCAGCTGGTCGTCCGGGGCCATTTCCAGAGAGCAGAACTCTCTAGACGGTCGACCGCCCGGTCGACCGACCCACCAGTCCAAACAGCCGTGCACGTGCATGTCGGTCGACCGGACCGGTCGACCGACTTCTGCCTCGGTCTACCGTCCGGTCGACCGGTAGAAGGCAGGCCAGCTTATATTTAGGGATTAAAACTTGGTTATTTGCCTTCTAAAAAATCCATAAAATCACATAAATTCCAAAAAAATATGTTCTTATTAGATCTTTGAAATACAAATATGTGTGAGTAAAATTCAACACATATTCTAAATAATTTAAACCATTTTTGTGCTCTTGAAAATTTGCCTTAAACCAAAAACCGTATTTTTCAAAAACTAAACTTTGAAATGGAAATCCGATTTTTTCAAAACACATGTAAATACAAAAACATGATATTTAAACAACTTTGAAGCATGTTGTATATGGATAGATCTAATATACATGAAGGATATTATATCTATGTTTTTGACATGAAATACAAAAATAAGTTTTGTTTAAATACAAAACTCCAAACTCATGAAATAGACTATCAAAGTAATTTTTTCTAAATAGATGAAGCATAGATGTATATAGATCAAATCTAATATACATTAAACCATGTAAACTTGTTTTGATTCTATCTATTCATGAAAACCATATATATGGAAAATCAAAATCAGTTAAACTGAAAACCAAAACATGATACTTTAAAACAAGTGTGTGTATGTGAACTTGAGCATATCAACACTATCTAATCTACAATGATCTAAACACAATCTTAGACTAAACAAACCGATGTCTTCTTGTAGAACTCTGCCTCCAAGTCGGCTCGATCCAAACACGATCTAACGAGCTTGACTCCAATCGAGTGTTAGATGCGATCTTGACGCTCGAGCTCTTGAACCATCATGTGAAAGCGTCAAAAACACCTTTGTTGAAGCTAATCATCTACCAATATCTTGATCAAATATCTCAAACTAAATATCACAAGATTATTAATAAACTATAACTACATGAGTTAATCATCATCAAAACTAGAGTGAAGGGCTTCTGGGCCAACAACACATACATCTACATCTGAGTAAATCGTGGCTGTTATTGGAAACCAGCGGACGTATCAATGAACAATGTTTATAGTGGGTCCCGTACATGCTTGAGACCATGGTCCATGACGTTCCGTTGCTGGTGTATAGAACTAGTCGTAAGGCCTACATGAGGATCTTATTGTATGCCCTTTCAAGATGATATCATGATTAGGGAGCTAACACTCCCCTCGGTCACCTGAAGGCCCTCAGGTCAAACTGAAAGATTTAGTTGCACAAAAAACCTTATACCATTATAAACACGAACATATATTGATATCCGCAAATTTCCCTGACCTGGTGTAAGTTATTCTTTTTACGATTTATTAGATAGTTATCAGATTACAGGAATGTTCATGAGCATGTCAGGAATATAAGGTGTACACGAGTACTATCAAGAGATCAAATTAACATTCCCATAAGTGATAATTATAAGTCAGGTATAACATATTGGATGGCAGGCGAAGTAATTAGGTGTCAAGTGATAATGTCAAGTGTCACGTGCTAGCATGTCAAAATTAACACACCAAGCGAAAGCATGGTAAGCAATAGCAGATATTACTGACAATGCAGGTAGCTAGCGAGCAAGCGAACATTCAAGCGGAGCTAAGCAGAGTTGGAGACACAGACAACAAACAATGATTAATCACTAAATCACTTAGTAGAGCTACAAAACAACTTTACTTAAAATGCGAGTTTAAAATCTGGCAGTGTTTTGCCTAGGCAAGTCTAGTGATAAAGTGCTGAGCGCTAAGCATGCCTACTAGGTGGAGTATAAGAGACCTGACGGTTTAAGCGCACTCCTCTTTCGAGGAAGTGGGTGAGAGCCCGAAGGCTAGAGTATGCTCGGGGTCTAAGCGCACTCTCGGGAGCTACCACGAAACCCATAAGGATGCAAGGCCTGAACCTATTAGGTAGCTAGCTTGGGAGTGGGTAGAAACTCAGTGTCAGTACAAGGGTACCTACACTGTTAGTACCACACATGCATAAATATAATATCATCTACACTATTAGAAGGACCACAATATATCGGTGCGATAAAAGCCATGACATGTCCACGGAATACAACACACCCATACCCGTATAATCACACTGGACTGATACAAAACATAACACAATACCAAATCCAATATAAGCTCAATATTGTGAGAAAAGCCACTTGCCTAAATTATAATTATAGATGAAAATGCCGGGGACTCCGGGAGCTATGCGCGCACGAACACCCGGCGAGGAAAACCACGAAGCGAGAGAGAAAAGGGGGCTTTAACCCTTGGTGACTGCCAGCCCTAGGGAGGTGTGCCACCACCTAGGGAGTCTAAAGGGGGTGGTCGGCCCAGGGGAGAGAGGAGAGGAAGAATGGAAGAGGGTGGTGATGGGTTTGTAGTTGGTGGTAATGGAGGAGATGGATTTTGAAGGAGAAATGAAAAGGCAGTTGAAGGAGGTGATGATGATAGTGATGTTGGAGGTTAAAATAGGGGTGATGGAGGTGGTGTTGTAATAGTGAGAGTGAAGATGGTGGTGATGCAGAAGAATACAAGAGGTGGTGATGATGATGGAGTTGTTTGTAGTGGTGGAGATGATGTAGTTTAAGATGGTGAAGTGATTGTCAGAATAGTCCCAGAATCGTCATTGGAGATCTCAACAGAGTAGAAGGGGCCTGCCCTAGGCTTAGGGTGATGGGCGGCCTAGGTGTGATGGAGTGGAGATGGTTTGGTGAAAGGATTTGTTGGTGATGTTTGTTTTAGAGAAGGTAAAGGAGATGGTGAAAATTTGGTGGAGTTTGGAGTTGTGGTGTTGGCCAAAAGGTTACAATCACCGGTTTTGTGTTTTGATGATAAGAAAATATATATAGTTAATGGGTACTAATCAAGTTCAAGTGTTTTAAGTATGTCTTCGGGTTCAAGAAGATCTAATAGGTTTCTTCCTCTAAAGAAAGGTGTTGATGGCTCAAGGGTACTTAAGTACGAGATTGAAGATCAAACCACTCAACGTCGCTATAGAGAAGCCCGCTTGAAGATTCTTGTAGTCGCTTAGAACCTTGTAAGAACTTAGTCTGTTAAAAAGTAGAATATAGATTTGATTCTCAAAGATATACACACACAAAAATGCACGTTTTCGAAAGCACAATTTATTTTGTATTGGTGTTTTGACATGTTTGGTTTTGATACATGATTCCACATTTTCTCAAAATTTATATCTCAGTTTTAGAACTTGTATCTCCTTGCCCATACATGTTTTTCCTTCAAAACCCATATAAAATAATTTACAAAATTTTCTTTATTTTCATAATAGACCTTGGTATTGGTTTTGGCTTAGGTCGGTCGACCGGGCCTATTACGGGCCAGGATAGTCGATGGCACGGTTGATTGAACCTCTGACAGAGGGTGTGCATATTGGTGCACATTCACGGTCGATCGACCGGTCGACCGCTTACCCCTGTGGTCGACCGATGTGCCGGCCAACTGTCATTACTTTGGTCTTAGTTAAACTTGGTCGACCGAGCAGTCGACTGTAAGCCAATGGTCAGATTTTTTTTTAAACAGGGCCGATCGACCGATAGACTGCCAAAATGGCAATAACGGCCAGATTTCAAAATTTGTCTTTTAAACATGTTATTAAAATATGAGTTTTTGAATTTTGAGGGTCAAATTCTTCCCTTTATAATCTGGTAAACTATTCTAAATGTGTTTTTCTACAGCCTATATAAAGGGTCATTGGGATTGAATTTAGCTAACAACAAATTCTCTTGAAAATTAAAATTTGCTTTCAAAGTAAAATTTTCAAAGTTTTTCTTTTGTGCTTTCAATTCTAAAGTTTTAAATTGAGTTTTCTACTCTTATATTCTCTCTCTATTTTGATTTTACTTTCACATACATCCTTGAGTTTCAAATTTTCTTTTACCTATAGAGATTTGTAAGAGAGTTGTAAGAAAGTGTTTGTGATCTCTTGATCGCCAAGAGCTTGTAATCTCAATTGGCTTTATGCTACCACTTGTGTAGAGGATTGAGTTGGGAGTTGTGTACTCCAAGTGGTTGTAATTCCTTGTTGTAAGGTCCCTTTGAGGAAGATCCGTTAGTAGATAGTGAAATTCTTCATAGTAATGAAGGCGGGAACGTGGAGCAGTAACTCGAACCTCGAACCAAATCTCTCTTGTTTGTGATTGTCTTATTGTCTTTTTATTTCATTTACTTTCTTTCTTTTCATTCTTTTTATCGATCAATACTTATCTCAACAAGAAAGCAATTGAGTACCTTAACTCTTATCTAGAGGAATCACGAGGATAAGTTTAGAGCCCTTCACGGGGAATACAACTTCAATTCTTGTTTTGAGTGATCATTTGCATCATTCATTATAAATTGTTAAGTATTTGAATTTGATTAGCATTACACCTATTCACCCTCCTCTAGATGTATTTTCATGTGGTGGAATAAATGGAGATGGAGGAGAAAGAAGATGATGGAGATGTGTTGTTAGGGTTGTAGTTGTTGTGGGGTTGAAGGAGGAGTTAGTGATTATAGGGTTTTGATGGAGAAATGAAGGTGAAAGGAGAAGCAAATGAAGTTGTTTTGAAGTTGGACTTTAAAGGAGAAGGAAAGGACTAAGGTTTGGTTTTTTTTTTTTGTGAAATGGTGAAGGGGTGAGGTGGCTTGGCCGGCCTTGGTGATGGAAGATAAGTGATGAGTAGATTGAGATATTTTGAGGAGATATTTTGGTGGAATGTAGTAGAATGTTGTAGAAGTAAGTAGAAGTGTTTAGAAGTTGTTGGAAGGAAAATGAAGGAAGGGAAAAAAAGGAAAAGAAATGGAAAAAGGAAAAAAAGAATTAGAAGAAAAATGAGAAATATTTTGAATAGCGGAACCCCCGGGTTTAGTAGCAGATGCAGAAAATGTTTCAAAACAATACTGGAATTGCCTGAAAATCAAGTATCTCAGAATCATCCTCAATAATTCTAAAAAATAAGAAATATTAAACTGAGGATCATGGTGAAATCAGATTCAAGAATTTTGATCTCTTTTCCAAATTAAAAATCTTGAAATCAATCATCGATACCGGTCGACACCAAATCTGGCCGAATTTTGATAAATTCAGAAAAATGTCAAAATTTTTGAAGATATTAAATATTATTCTAAAAAATAATGTGAAAGTGACCTTCAAAAATTTGACTCCATTTGTAAGTTAAAATTTTGAGAATCAATCGACAGTACCAATCAATACCGATTTTTAGAATATTTATAGAAATAACTCAGAAAAATTCTGAAAAAGTATGATAAATCCCAAATATTGATAAATAGTGGTTGAAATTAAAATTCGTCAAATCTGACTACCAGAGAGTCAAATCAAGCAGTATCGCTATACGAGCATAAATAAATACGAGAAAATAAGAAAATATGCTCGAAAAATCAGGATACATATCTGGGTATGTATTTCGAGGATGGGGTGTTACAATCCATTCACCTTACAAAAATTTCATCCTTGAAATTTTGATAAGGGGGACAACGTAGGAAAAGACAGGGATAAGGAATTTTTCAAACTAAGATGTAAATAGTTGAGGGTAACACTCACGAATAATAACCTCTCGTTCTCATGTTGCTTCTCCCAGAGTATGCCTATTCTAAGAAACCAGTACTAACGGTATTGGCCTACTCTTCAGGATCTTGACACTTCTGTCCAGAATGGCCATCGACTGCTCTGTATAAGATAAATCTGGCTGTAATTCTAATTCTGAGTGATCTAGAATACGACTCTCATCCGTGACATACATCCTAAGCTATGATATGTGAAATATATTATGTACTTCTTCTAATGATTGTGGTAATGCCAGTTGGTAAGGTACATCTTCCACATGATCCGAAATCTCGAATGGGCCGATGTATCTTGAACTAAGTTTCTCGCGAGTACCAAATTGGATTACCCTTTTGGTTGGCAATATCCTTATAAATACATGATCTCTTGCTTTAAATTCTAATGGTCTTCTATTAGTGTCAGCCTTACTCTTCTGTCAGCTCTGTGCTGCCCGGAGGTGATCTCTAATAATTCTGACTTTATCTGTTGTTTGAACTATAATATCTAGTCCCAAGAGTCTTCGTTTACCAACTTCGTCCCAACATAATGGCGACCTGCATTTTCTACCATATAAAGCTTCAAATTGGGCCATCTTGATACTGGCCCGATAGCTTTTATTATAAGAAATTCTTTCAAATGAAGATAGTTCCTTTGACCTTTTGAATTCTATAATGCAGGCTCGTAACATGTCTTCAAAAATTTGGATAGTTCGTTCAGACTATCCCTCTGTTTGAGGGTAATAAGAAGTACTATATTTCAGACAAGTTTCTACATTTTCTTGGAGACTTTTCTAGAAATGTGTTCAAAATCCCATGTCTCTATCCGATACTATGCTAACCGGAACTCCATGTAGACGAACTATTTTCTTAATATATTTATCTGCAAGAACTTCCGTCGACTGACCCATCTGAATGGTAAGAAATGAACTGATTTTGTCAGATGGTCAATGATTATTCATACTGCATTGTTACCTTTGGGACTGCAGGTAAAGCTATGACAAAATCCATAGCGATGTGTTCCCATTTCCATTCGGGTATCGGTAATGGCTCTAGAAGTCCAGCTGTTCTATGATATTCTCTGATGTTCTATCTTTATCTGCTAGCAAACCAAGCATCTGGCTACATACTAGGCAATCTCTCTCTTCATAGCATTCCACCAGAAATTCTGTTTCAAGTCTTGATACATTTTAGTTCCTCTTGGATGTATGGAATAAGTCGAACTGTGAGCTTCTGCCAAAATTTTCTGTCGAATTTCCCCTTATGGTGCACAGATTCTATTGCCAAAATAAAGTGCATCATCTGAATGAATATGATCATCAATCCATAATCCAGCTTCTACATGAACTCTGAATTTTTGCAATTTGGTCTTTCTTTTGTGCTTCTTTAATTTTCTGTATCAATGTTGATTGGATCTGAAAAGTCATTAATTGACCTGACTCACTATTTCCTTGTACTAGCATTAAGTCCAATTTAATGATCTCCCAAAGAAATTCCCTCTGTTAAGTGGGGGTGTACTAGTACTTTGTTCTCTGGATTTTTGCTTAATGCATCTGATACTGTATTAATCTTTCTAGGATGATATTGTAAGTCTGTCATAGTCTGCCATTAGTTCAAGCCACTACCTTTGCCTCATGTTCAGTTTCTTCTGTGTGAAAATGTACTTAAGACTCTTGTGATCAGTATAGATTAATACTTTGTCCCCTAGAAGATAATGTCTCCAGATCTTCAATGCGAATATTACCGCCGCCAGCTCTAAGTCATGGGTTGGGTAATTTCTCTTATGTGACTTCAATTGTCTGGATCCATAAGCTATGACATGATCATGCTGCATTAATACACATCCTAGGACCTTTCCGGATGCATCACTATATATAACCACCCCTCATGTTCCTGAGGGAGTTTTCAAGATTGGTGCTATGATTAATCTCTTCTTTAACTACTCAAAGGCTGCAGTATATTCTGTCCATATATATTTTCTCTTTTTTGGTGAGCTTTGTTAATGAGGCTGCAATTTTAGAGAAGTTCTAGACAAATCTCCTGTAATATCCATCTAGTCCTATAAAGCTTTTAATTTCTGTTACTGTCTTTGGAATTGGCCAGTCCTTTACTGCCTGGATCTTGCTGGGGTCAACTGAAATTCCTTCTTTCAAAATCATATGATCCAAGAAAGCTGTACAGTCTAACCAGAACTCACACTTGCTCTCCTTAGCATGAAGTTGTTCCTGCTGGAGAGTTTGCGATACTATCCTTAAGTGTTTTTGCGTGTTCCCTGTTGCTCTTGGAATATATCAAAGTATCATCGATGAATACAACGACAAATTAATCCAAATATGGCGAGAAAACTCGGTTTATCATATCCATAAAGACCGCTGGGGCATTGGTCACTCCGAAGGGCATGACTAAAAACTCGTAATGATCATAGCGAGTTCTGAATGCTGTCTTCTAAATATCTTCTTTCTTTGCCTTTTGTTGATGATAACCTGACTGCAAATCCAACTTGAAAAATACTCGGGCCCCATAGAGTTGATCAAAAAGATCATGTACTCTTGGTAAGGGATAGTTATTTTGATGGAAACTCTATTTAACTCTCTGTAGTCTATACATAACCGCTTACCACCATCTTTCTTGTTGGCTAATGACACTGAAGCTCCCCATGGTAAAGTACTCGGTCTAATCAATCCCTTGTCAGAATATTCCTGCAGCTACTTCTTTACGATCTCTAACTCAGTGGGTGCCATCCTGTATATAGCTTTATATATTAGAAATGTACCTGAAATAGTATCTATTAAGAACTAAACTGTTCTGTCAGGTGGAAGTCCTGATATCTCTTTAAATATATGCGAAAATTCATTCCAAACCGGTACCTCCTTCTTCATAACCTCAATAGTAGCATATACCGACTGCGTTCTTCTTTTGGCAGACTTATGTTCTCTGTCAAATTGGAATTCAGGCTGATGCGAATTCTAAAATAACTTTCTTGTTTTGACAGTCAATAATTGCATGGTATCTGCTGAGCTAGGTCATGCCTAAGATCACTTCGTACCCTCTAGTATCTAGTACGAGCATATATACTGATAATTTCCTATTACATAGTTCTACTATGCAAGTTTTACAAATTCTATTGGAGATGACTATCCCATTATCGGTACTAATCTCCCACTGGTTGTCTAAACATTTAATAGGTATAGAATGTAAAGCAGTATAACTATCTGATATGTAACAATGAGAAGCGCCAGAGTCAAATAGAGTTATAATAGTTTTAGAATGTATCATAATCTTACTTGTTATCATCTCTTCGTAAGTTTCAACCTCTTTCACTATTAAGTTGTAGGCTTGTCCCCTTCCACGACCTCCTGTAGCTCGGTTCCCATTTGAACTAGGTGAAAAATTTGCTGTTGCAGAGGGAGAGGGGCCCTCCTAACCACTGGTCCTAGGTTTCTCTACTCAATAGGTGTTGGAGGTGCTGGTAAACACTGGTTCATTATCCCCGTTCTTGTACGGGGATAGCTTTCTATTGTACGGACACTTGAGCCATATTTCAGGCATAACCCATTTTCCCTACGACACTCGTGCTGAGTGTGACCTGCCTTCTTGCAATATGCACATACAGGGAGTGGTCGAGATATCTAAAGAGGGGCTGGTCGAAATGGTCGTCTGGCCATTGGGCCTCTTACAGTTGAACTGGACCTCCTCTGCTCATCTGTTGAAATAGCCTCTTCATGACCTTGTTCCTCATCTGACTAAGATTCTTTTTCTCCCTTTCTCGATCCATTTCCCAAGCTATAGTGAGGATTAGGGAATATGTTTTTAGTTATTGGGGAATCAAGAGTACTTGAATATCCATTTGTAATCCCTACTAAAATCTGCTTGCCGGCTTCTCTTCGTCAACCACCATATACTGAGCAAAATAACTCAGCCCTAAGAATTCAACAACATACTCATCGACAAATCGATTCCACTACTGAAGTCGGATAAACTATTCTTCCATCTCCTTCTGAGCTGTGGCAGGAAAGAACCTATAATAAAAGCTTTTAGAGAACTGGTCTGAAGTGATGGGTTTATCCAGTCTCGCTTCTTCGGCTAGCTATCAGGTCCGGCTACATCTTTCAGTTGAATCTTAGCAACCTCTACCTGATTCTTCTCTGGGGCCCTGCCACTTTTAAAAGATCTGTGATGTCAATCATCCATTGCTCGGCACCAAGTGGTCTCTCTTCTCCTATGAATATTGCCGGCTGCAACTGTTTGAAGTCTGATACATTGCCCGGCTTATGTTCTTTAGGAGCTGCTATTAATCCTTGCCGAAGGAGTTTCGTCTGCTTCTGTTGATTCTCCATCATATTATGAATAACCTCAGAATATCGGCATTCTCTCTTGTGGGTCCATTCTGTGATTGTTCAGAGCTGTTATGACTCGCTCTTCTATCCATATCCATGTTGGTAAAAGATGTCTGGGAACTGAAAAATGAAATGATAGATGGAATTTAGGAATCAAAGGAAGGAATATCAAGAAGGAATATATAACTTTGTAAATTGTAGTTGGATTGTATAACCGAAACTCATGCATTTCAATTGCAGATTAATATTCCATTAATTTCTTGCTTGGTTGTACTGTAGGTGTGAGAGCTTAGGCTCTGATACTACCTTGTAATACCCCGTCCTGTCGGGTACGAAGACGCTACTGCAACGTATAGATGCTGGGCAGAATATCCTTACATATAAACAATAAGCATTAGTATAGGCAAGAATCAGAGTACGAAAGCATGCGGCACATATACATTCCAACATAAGGAGTATAATTTACAAAGTTATCACAGTGTGTGATATAATATTACAAGTACATTATATCACGGTTAGGTACAAATGAAAGATTTATAATATGTACAATATAAAAGATGCTCACGAGCTGAGAGAGAATCCTGCGAGCTAGTAGAAAGAGTCAGGAACAGAAGAAGCTGGGACTAGTCAGCTTGCTCCGAGAGGTAAGCTTGATCTTCAGTGGAGGGCTCCACTTCAATCCAAGCTTTAGAATCTGAATATGCAAGTCCAGGGAAGTCAAAAACCCCCCAAGAAGTAGCTAGGTGAATGCCAAGTGGCGTGCAAAGATAAGTACATGTTTATCGATAAATTCGAATCAGAAAGCATGCATCAAAAGCTGTGTCGTGAGTACAGAAATAATAAGTATGCGACGAAGGTATAAACTGATGAAAGTGATTAAGCATGAATAAATCATTTATTACCGTTCTTAATATTTATTCTTATTACTCATCCTACTCATATGTCTAGGTATGTGTAATAGCATTCCAGCACACATACATCCACATCTGAGTAAATCGAGGTTGTTATTGGAAACCAACGAGGGTATCAACGAACAATATTTACAGAAAGTCACGTACATGCCCGGGACCACGATCCATGACTTTTCACTGCTGGTGTAAGCCGCAAGGCCTACATGAGAGTCTTATTGCATGCCCTTTTAAGATGGTACCATGATGTAGGGAGCCAGCACTCCCCTCGGTCACCTGGAGGCCCTCAGGTCGAAATGAAAGATTTAGCTGCACAACAAACCTAATATCACTGTGAACATGAACAGATGTTGATATCTGTAAGTCCCCCCGACCCAGTGTAAGTCGTTCTTTTCACGATTTATTAGGAAATTTTCAGATTATAGGAATGTGCAGGAGCATGTTAGGAATATCAGGTGTACATTAGTACTATCAGGAGATCAGGTTAACATTCTCGTAAGTGCTAATTATAACATGTTGGATGGCAGGTGATAGTAATTAGGTGTTAGGTGATAATGGAGTGAATCAAATGGCAAGTGCACCAATCATTTACAAGTAATAAAGTGATAGAGTAGAGTGTCAAACCCATGAGAATTATTATTTAATTAAGTACCAGTAGTGTATTAACTCAAAGTTTTATTTGAAAAAAATATATAGATTTGGAAGTGAAACAAACAAGAAATATGTTGGCTTTGGATAGGAAAATCATAAGGGCAATGGATTTCAACAATTAATAATCTGAATTAACAAATTGATTGTTCTAGTAACAACATACTAGTTATGTTAACAATCAAAGTCCCTATCTTAACTAATATTCTCTCTCGAGCAATATTTATTCTAACCTCTAATATAAGAACCTACAATATCTCGATCCAGTAGATTTACAAGTTTGAGAAAGCATTAAGTATGGTGGATTTTTTTATAAGATTGCACAACTTTTATGTCTCAACTTATCAAGTTGTGAATTCTATTCTTATAAAGTATTGCTAAATTATCTCCTCTCGGTCTCAAACTTAGACTTTTATATAATTATGCACATCAATTAATAACATAAAGAACAAGAATAAAAACTTCACATGCATAGAATCTAACATGAAGAATGGAGTAGTGACATAGAACTAACACAACACAACAAGATTAAATCTCCATAATTGAAAAAACACCTAGAGGGAGGTGAATAGGTATACTAGCTAATCTAATGACAAATGATGTGAATTAAAAACTAATTGCAACGCACTATGTGTTAACCAAAGAGTATAACCGAATTCCCCATGAAGGGCTCTAGAATATCTCCTCTAGATTCCTCTAAATTAAGAGTTGAGGTGCTATGTGAAGCTTTTTGGTTCAACACGAGTATGGGCACACAAACAATACCAAGCATGTATGAGATGAGAACAATATAAAGCAATGCAAGATATAAGAGAGATTTAGTTTAGAGATAGTGGATCAAACGCAAACACCAAAATATGTTTCGAGGTTCGAGCCACTGCTTTACATCACCGCCTTCACACAAAAGGATTTTCACTACGTCCACACAGGACCTCCCACAAAGGGAACCTCCACCGAGGAATTTGCAAGTACAAACTTGGAGTATACAACTCCTCTCTCAACACAACCACCTCTACTAAAGAGGCAAGGCATAAAGACAAAACTCAATCACCTCTACACAAGAGGTATGGGCACAAAGCCAAACTACAATCACCTCTACACAAGAGGGATAAAGGCACAAAGCCAACACTCAATCACAATCACCTCCATACAAGAGGGATAAACACAAACAAAAGCAAAGTGTTAGCCCAAAGGCCCATCCTCTAGTTTTGATGATGATTAACTCATGTAGTTATAGTACTAATGATCTTGTGTTTATTTAGTCTTAGATATTTGATCAAGATCTTAGTAGGTGTTTAGCTTCAACAAAGGATGTAAAGTCAAGTTTTAGAGCTAGCACGTGTTGATTCAAGAGCTCACGCATCAAGATCGCATCAAGTACTCAAGAGGAGTCTTGCTCATTGGATCAAGGTTTGGACCAAGTCAAGAAGGAGAAGGAGATTTTCAAAAGAAGATTTTCAGAAGACTTGTGTCATGGTTGTAAGTGTCAAGATTTCTTTTTAGATAAAATGTAAAGGATAGATTAGTTGGTGGATTGCTTAAGTTCATACACACACACAAAATTTATATGTGTTTTGTTAAGAGAGTTTTTGTTTTAAAAAAATACCAGTTTGATTTTTAAGCTTCAAAATATACTAGTGTTTTATCGAAACTTATTTTAGAGCTTATTGTCAAAAATATAAATATTTCATCATATATGTGTAGTGGATCATATTCATACTTACTAAGCTTCAAAAGTGTTTAAAATATCTTGTTTTTGTATTTTGAGAAGTTTTGAAAAAATCGATTTTGAAAAATACAGATTTTTGTTTAAACCAAAATTTCTATATTACAAAAATAGTTTAAAATGTTTATAATATATTTTGATTTTAATCAACAATATTTGTATATCAAAGTATATCAATGAACTTATTGTTTATGAGATTTTATTAAAGGTAAAAAGATCAAGTTTTAATCCCTTTATTTTTGCTGACCATGCTGTCTGGCGGTCGACCGAGCCAGAAGTCGGTCGACCGATGTGCACAAACGTGTATAGCCAAGGGCTGATCGACTGTACGGTCGACCGCCAGAGAGCTTCTGCTCTCTGTAATTGGCCCCGGTCGAGGGCGGTCGACCGATAGGTCAAGGCCCAGTTTTCAGTCGACCGTCCGGTTGACCGCTTTTCCCAACGGTCAAAAATCCGACCGTTTGTGGTCAACTGGGCGGTCGATTGATAGCAGGGTTCCCTGCTGAGTTGGACCCCAACGGCTATATTTTTGAGGCCTATGAATTTGGGCTATTTTTGGCTGTTTTAGATAAGATTTTAAGTGGGTTTTCAAGCTAGTTTTTCCTATCTTTCTAAGTGTTTATCTCTACTTGTTTTAGAGCTAAATACTTTCATATCAAAAGGAGAGTTTTCAAAAGTGTTTTGTAAAAGAGATTTCTTGAGTTTTTCACCACAAAATCCATCCTAGTTTTTCTCACTACTTGAGTTTTCCATTGCCATATCTATCCTATAGGAGATTTGTTGTGAGAGTATTTTTAGGTGATCAAAGTGTTGAGATCACCAAAGTATTTCATGTTGTATTTGAGGAGGCAAACTTGCGGGTTCGTGGTGTTTTGAGTTCTTGTGGGAGCTCGGTGTAGAGGTGCGACCTCAGCAAACTAGTATGCTTGCGTGTGTTGTTCTTGCAAAAATAAGAGAGGGACTAGTGAGTCCACGGAGTTCTAGTGTGAACTTGTTGTAGGTGTTACGGCATCGAGTGATCTGGTGGGGTCGTTTCTAGTGAAAATCCTTCAAGTGTTGAGGGCGGGGACGTAGAGTAAGGGTGCTCGAACCTCGAAACAAATCTCCCGTGTTTACGATTGCTCTCTTTATCTCTCACTTATGTTTATATCTTGCATACTAACATTGTTTATCTCTTTATATGCTTGATATATCTTGTGCTTGATTGTTATATGCCTGGGATTGTTTGCTCACACTTGTATTCAACCAAGAGAGCCATAGTGGCACCTCAACTTTTATCTAGATGAATCTTGAGGAGATAGTACAGAGCCCTTCACCAGAAATTCGGCTACACTCTTGTGTTATACCTTGTGTGTTTAGCTTAATAGTTTTTAGTTTGCTTAAATAGTTTTTAATTTCACATTAATTCATCATTAGATTAACTTATCACCTATTCACCGCCCTCTAGGTGATCTACAAGTAGTATCAGAGCTTGGTGCTTTTGATTTGGGTCTAACAACCTTGAGTTAAAGATCCTCATTTTTGGCTAATCACAATATTTGTACACACGCACACATGGATTTCATGTCATCTCCCATGTTTGATATTCTTAACATCCAAACTTAGAAAGTTAAGATGTCTATGTACCTCAAAGCCCTAGGTATTCATGTTGATTTTTACTACTATTAAAGATTCATATTGTTTAAATGGCAAAAACCTTGAGGCTAATGTTAAAGCCCTTCATGCTTTAAAGAGTACCCTAAATTATGAATATATATCTAGGGTTGTTAATTTTGATTTGGCTTTTGAAGTATGGAACACTATAGTCTCCTTTGGTCAACAAAAGCAATACTATGCGGGGAGTGACTCGGATGATGGAAGTGATGCTTCCAACTTGTGCTACATGGTCCAAGGGAGCTTGCTTCATTTTGTCAACAACTTCTTGAAAAATATGATTTGCTTAAAAAGGACCATCAAAGATTGAAAAATAAATATGAGTCCATTTTAAAAGAAAAAGATTCTTTTCAAAATAAATTGAAAAACATTTCTAAAGAAAATGAATCTTTGAAAAAGGAGAATATTTCCTTGTTTTCCAAATTAAATGATATTTGTGAAGGAAATAATTCTTCGAAAAATAAAATAAATTTGGTGAAAAAAGAAAAAGAAATTATTTTAGAAGAAAATAACTCTTTGAAAAGAAAAATTATTTCAAAAGAAAAAGAAATTATTTCTAAAAAGAAAAAGAGTGTTGATTCTCATACTTGCCATGCTCTTCATGCTGCCATTGATAAAAATGAGATTCAATTTTTGAATAATAGAATAAATTATTTGAGCTCAACTTTGAGCAATTGTGTATTTAATCATAATAGATTGGAAACCTTGTTTCAAAAGAAACAAGCTCCACATGTTCATGCACATCACTCACGACATACAGATGCACACTTTGCACATCATGATCACACTCATTCTCATATGCATGTTAGAGTGTACAAATGTACATATTGCGGCCGCAAAGGCCATTTAACAAAGTTTTGTTATGATAAGGTAAACTCTATAAATTTTGGTTATAAAAATGTTTGGGTTCCGAGTAATGCTAACCCTCGTGGACCCAAAAAAAATGGGTACCAAAATTCCCACCTCTTGTATTTGATGTAGGTGTGGCCTCTCACATGACATGAGAGGATTGGTGCCTTGGTGGTGGATGCATGAGCTTGATAGACACTACAGTTGATGCACCGCTATCAAGGATGTTTGGTGGGAGTACCACCATGTTTTAGAGGCTTAGAGAATAGTTCATATAGTTTGATAACTATTTCTAAACTCCCATTTATTTTACATGCTTTGATATGAATGCTTTTAGCATGTTTTGACTTTGTGCTTCTTGTGGTGAATGCTTGTTTAGATGAACTTTTCATTAGAACTTGTGTATATACTTGTATAAGTAGTAAGCTACATTTGATTCTTATATGTTTGTACTTCATTGCTTATTTGAACTCATTACACGTACATGTATAACCTAATTTTAAAGATTCTTTCATTTATACTTGTTTTCCCTATTTTTGTGCATGTTTTGCTTCATGTAAATGTTATTCTTGTCTAAAACTAATATATATACATATATACCCTTGAGTCTCTTACCTTCATGTAAATTCTATTATAGATTCTTTTGTGTTTAGGATATGTATGTATATTATTAGTTTTGATAAAACATATATTTACCTTGAAGTTTTTTTTTCATGATTTTCATATGATTGACGTTTTTTTTTGAGCATTATTGATTATTTTTATGAATATGCTAATCACATGACTCTTGTGCACTCACATTATTTGTTTACTCATGACATTATTTTCATGAGAATTTTGAGCTTTATAGATTTCGAGTATCAACTCTTGTGTTTTTAGCATGTTTCATGGGATATATGATTTGGTTTCATATTTTAAGGATCTTTAACTAGCTTTACAAAAATCGCTTTAAACTAGTTATTTATTATTCATTTGGTAGTATTTTCAAAATACAACTATTTTCAAATCTTTTTTTTTGAAAACTTCTACCCTTTGTTTGATGGGCGATCATGCCTCGTATGCTCAAAATTGAAAATCTTTTTAACATGTGCATGAATATGGTGGATAGGTATGTTGGCCCAGAGGCCCTTCACTCTAGTTTTGATGATGATTAACTCATGCAGTTATTGTTTACTAATAATCTTGTAATATTTAGTTTCAGATATTTGATCAAGATATTAGTATGTGATTAGCTTCAACAAAGGTGTTTTGGAGCTCTCACATGTTGATTCAGGAGCTCGAGCGTCAAGATCGCATCTAATACTCGGTTGGAGTCAAGCTCGTTGGATCAGTTTTGGATCGAGTCGACTTGGAGACAGAGTTCTACAAGAAGATATCGGTTTGTTTAGTTTAAGATTGGTTTAGATCTTGTGTTAAAGGTAGATAGTGTTGATATGCTCAAGTTCACAATACACACACAAGCTTAAAGTTTCATGTTTTAGTTTTTGGTTTAACAGGTTTCGGTTTCTCATATATATAGTTTTCATGGATAGATAGAATCAAAACAAGTTTACATGGTTTAATGTATATTAGATTTGATCTATATACATCTATGCTTCATCTATTTAGAAAAACTTATTTTGATAGTCTACTTCATGAGTTTGGAGTTTTGTATTTAAATAAAACTTATTTTTGTATTTAATGTCAAAAATATAGATATAATATCTTTCATGTATATTGGATTATATCCATATACAACATGTTTAAAAGTTGTTTAAATATCATATTTTTGTATTTACATGAGTTTTGGAGAAAACAGTTTTCCATTTCAAAATCCTAGTTTTCTGAAAATACGGTTTTTTGTTTAAGGCAAATTTTCAAGAACACAAAAATGGTTCAAATTGTTTATAATATGTGTTGAATTTTTGTCACACATATTTGTATTTCAAAGATCTAATAAGAACTAATTTTTGTGGAATTTATGTGATTTATTGGGATTTAAATGAAATCAAAAACCCAAGTTTTTAATCCCTATAATGTTGGACCAGGCTGTCTGCCGGTCGACCGAGGCAGAAGTCGGTCGACCGGTCTGGTCGACCGACGTGCACAGAACGTGCACGCAGCCCAGGCTGGGAGCCCGGTCGACCGCCAAAGAGCTTTGCTCTCTGGAAATGGCCCCGGTCGACCGGGTGGTCGATCGGCAGAGAGCTGCTGCTCTCTGTATGCAGCTCCGGTCGACCGGGCGGTCGATCGGCCAGAGAGCCCTTGTTCTCTGGTTCCAAGGCCGGTTGACCGGGTAGTCGACCGGAGGCGCAATGGTCAGAAATCTGACAGTTGGCTGGTCGACCGGCCGGTCGATCGGAAGGGCAAAAATGCCCTTTCCTGGCTGCCAACGGGCAGATTTTGTTAGGGCTATATATGCCCCATTTCTTGAGCTGATTTCACCAAGATTTCAAGAGAGAAAATTTCATATCTTTTAAGTGTTTTAGCAAAAGTTTTTGGGTTCAAAAGATTTATTCTTTTTTTGTTTTTAAAGGGATGGAAAAATCAAAGAAAAATTTGATATTTGGGATATTGGTTTTGATCTTCATTTCAATCTTATTCTAGTTGTTTTCCCAAGTATTTTTCTTTGTGTTTTTGTTTTTCAAACTCTTTATATTCTCACACTTAAGCTATCATATCTATCCTATCTATTAGGATCTATTTTTGTGGGAGAATTGGTTTGTGGTTGAGAGAGACCACCAAGTGTTGTAACCTTCCATACTTTGTGATATCCCTCTAGTGAGAGGTAATTGTGTTGATATCCCTCTAGTAAGAGGTGATTATGGAAGTGGTGTTTGCATCCCTCTAGTGAGATGTGATTGAGTTGGAATCCCTCAAGTGTGAGGTGATCTTTGTTTGGCTAAGTGCCCATCCCTTTAAGTGTAGAGGTGATTTGTGTTGTGCCTTGCCTTTAGTGAGAGGTTGTATTATTGGAGAGAGGAGTTGTGT
This sequence comes from Agave tequilana, assembly GCA_038442645.1. Lineage (NCBI taxonomy): Eukaryota > Viridiplantae > Streptophyta > Magnoliopsida > Asparagales > Asparagaceae > Agave > Agave tequilana. Next base: position 69,199 of record JAVJIF010006411.1, on the reverse strand, counting down.
ACTGCCAAGTTGTATTTACCCAAATCCTCAGTGGAGGTTCCCTGTGTGGGAAGTCCTATGTGGATGATTTAGTGAAAATCCTTCTGTGTGAAGGTGAGGACGTAAGCTGGGTGCTTGAATGTCCGAACATATCTCGGTGTTTGTGATTGATTCACTATCTCTAAACTCTCTCTCTTATTTACCTTACATTGATTCATATTGTTCATATCATATATACTTGGGTTTGTTTGTGTGCCTCACTTGTGTTCAACCGAGAGAGCTCATATAGCACCTAAACTCTTATTTAGAGGAATTTAGAGGAGATAGTCCAGAGCCCTTCCTCGGAAATTCAGCTACACTCTTTGGTTACACTAAGTGTGTTACAATTAGTTTTAAATTCCACATTATTTGTCATTAGATTAGCCGTACACCTATTCACCCCTCTCTAGGTGTACTTTCAATTGGTATCAGAGCCTACGCTCTTGATATTAGGTTTAACTACCTAGGAGTGAGATCTTGATTTGCTTATCTAGATTTGCATTTGCACACTTATATTGTTTACACACACTCATGGACTTTATGACCCCTCCCATGTATGATACTTCTAACATTGTTGTTTGAAAAGCTAGGATGTCCATGTATCTAAAAACCTTAGGCTTGCATGTTTTCCTTACCGCTACCAAGAAATCCTATCTTGGTAATAGCAAGCATCTAGAGGCCAATGTACAAGCCCTAACGGCACTTAGGAGCACATTAAACAAAGAATATTTGTGTATGGTTTCTTATTGTGATTTCGCCTTTACAGTGTGAAATACGTTGACCTCTCCAAACGCCAAACATTATGGAGGAGGATCTAGTGGAGGAGAATCCGAACAAAAATGCTACATGGTCTAAGGTAATAACTCCCTTGAGGTAAATTCAGAAACTCAACTAGATGATTGTGCTAGTTCTTCTGGCGATGATCATATTGATGCTGATGCTTTAAATAAAGAACTATCAATTGTTTGTGAAAATTATTAGAAAAATATCAAGTTTTGAAAAAGAATTCTTTTAAATTAAATAATGAGAATACGGATTTGTGTTCAAAACTTGATTTGGTTTTGCAAGAGAAGGATGAGATTTCAAGTGAACGTGACTCACTTAAATCCCAACTTGACCTTGCCCTAAAAGAAATGAAATTTTAAAAAACAAAAATGATTGCAATGATGTTTTGAAGAATAATGAGATTTTTGTCTTTAAAACTTAATTTTGTTTTAAAAGAAAATGAAACTTTGAAAAATAAATTGCTTTAATTTCAAAGAATTTGGATTTGATTTCTAATAAAAATAAATCTTTGAAAAATGATATTGACACACATGTTTGCCATGCTTCACCACCTAGGGTATCTATTGCATGCACCTCTTCTTCTATTATTGCAAATGATATAAATGCTTTAATTAAGAGTGTTGATTGTTTGGGCTCCACTTTGAGCCAATGTGCCATGAACCACACACGGTTGGAATCTATGTTTCAAAAGAAACAAGTTTCAAATATGCGTGCACACAAACTATGGCATACACATGCTTCCCACGTTCATAAACATAACACAATGTATGCTCATGTGTACACTACACATTGTGGACGTAAGGGCCACGTGGCAAAATTTTCTTATGATAGAATTAATTCTTTAAATTTGCTAATAAAAATGTTTGGGTTCCGAACAATGCTAACCCCCGCAGACCCAAAAGAAAATGGGTACCAAAATCTTCACCTTTTGTGTTTAATGTAGGTGTGGGCTCTCACTTGACGTGAGAGAATTGGTGCCTTGGTGGTAGATGCATGTGCTTGATGGTCACTACAAATTGATGCACCGCTATCAAGGAAGTTTGGTGGATGAACCACCATGTTTTGGAGACTTAGAGTATAGTTGTTTGGTTTGGTAACATCTCTAAACTCCTTTTGTTTACATGATTTTATATTTGATGATTTTTAGCATGTGTTAGTTTTATGTTAAAATAATCATGTTTTGTATTTCATGAGGTGAATACTTGTTTAGATGTAGTTTTTATCAAAACTTAGATATATACTTGTACAAGTAGTGAGCAATATTTGATTCATATATGTTTGCACTTCATTGCTCATTTGTACTCATTACATGCACATGTATAGCCTAGTTTTGATGATTCACTCATTTACACTTGTTTTGCCTATTTTCATGTTTTTGCTTCATGTATATGTAATCTTTGTCCAAAACTAATAAATATACATGTATACTCTTGAGTCACGTGTCTTCATGCAAATACTATTATGGACTCATTTTAGTTTAGGATATGTATGTATATTGTTAGCCTTGGATTAATCATACATATACCTTGAAGTTTGTTTTTAAATGAAAATAAAATCTTTATGATTTTCTTATTTGTTTGATAAAATGATATTCAAGTTTGTTTTGAGCCTAATTGACTATTTTCATGGAAAATGCTACTTACATGATTATTGTGCACTCACATTTCATTTGTTTACTCATGACATTGTTTTCATGAGAAATTTTGAGCTTTATAGATTTTGAGTGTCAACTCTTGTGTTTTTAACATGATTCATGAGATACACATGATTTATTTTCATGTTTGAAGGATCTTTAACTAGTTTTTCAGAAATTACTTTTAACTAGTTATTTATTCTTCATTTGGTAGTGTTTTCAACCTATAAATATTTTCAAATCTATTTTTGAAAACTTCTACCCTTTAAGGGTAGTTGGATGGGCTACCATGCCTTGTGAGCCTAATTGAAAATCTTTTTAACAAGTACATGATATGGTGGAAGGTATGAGTTATACACTTGATTCTCATTGAGTTTTCAATTGGTATCACAATTGATATCTATTTTGTATCTCATATTTGTTTTTATATATGTATGCTTCAACTTCAAATAGTATCAATTTCGATTGGTATTTAATTTTTCACACATATATATATATATATATGTTTTTGCTTGTGCTTACTATATCTTTATATCTTTGAGCACAAATTTTGCTATGCTAAGCTTAATCTAGTCCTTAATGATAATTATTTTTTAATTGGTATCTTATACAAGCTTATGCATCGTTTTCATTAGTATTTCATAAAGGGGAGAAAATTCATTTTTTACCTTTCAATCGGTTTTATTTACAATTGATATCTTACTCCCACTCTTTATGTTGAAAAATGATATTTGTCAATTGATATCTTACTTTTCAATTGGTTTCCTTCGCTCCTAATGAAAAATTATTTTCAATTGGTATATGTTTCATTTTTAATATTGGTATCAAGAATATTAAATTGATATTATTCTCTATTTGGTATCTCTATTGCAAAATGATTTTAGTGTTTAACGAAAAAGATTGATTTATATTTTTCAATTGGTATCAAAAGTGTAAAATATTTTCAATTGGTTCAAATTTTAACAATTGGTATCAAGATTTCTTATATATTTATATCTTTCAATTGGTATCAAAATTTTTGTTGGTTTCTTCAAAATGTTTTGTTTATTTTCAATTGGTATCATAAATTGGTATCATGATGTTTCGATGTATACCTTCACACTAAATTGATATATTTTTCAATTGGTATCATAATGTTTTGATTTGTATTGCTTATATGCAAGGGAAGCTTAACATCTTCTCTCTCTATATATATATTCATGTTGAATGTATCTTATATTGAGGAGTTTGACCGCTCTTCTTTATGTCTTACCGTGTGTAGTAGGAGCTTCACATCTCCTTTTATACTTTATATATTATGCTTTATGTGGTTAGGGTTTAGTCATCTCTTTTCATATAAATGCATGTATGCAGGGGGAGTTAACTTCACGTCTCTCCTCTTCATGAATGTATATAGGTATATATCTTTATTGTTTGATTTATGCAAAAAAGGAAAAAAATATTATTTATGTCCTTTATTGTTTGTACCCCTTTGTTGATGAATTGACAAAAAGGGGGAGAGTTATTTTGGAGTTTAATATGCATGTTTACTTCTTGTTTAATATGCATGTTTATTTAAATTTGTTATCTCTTACCATTGGTATCAAGAGCATCTTTTGTTGGTATCAAGAGCATTTGTTGGTATCAAGAGCAACATTTTTTTAAGAACATTTTTATTTTAAAATTGGTATCAATAGCATGTTTATTTCATTGGTACAATGATCATGTTTGTTTCATTTTTTTGTTTTATGCATGTTTATGCATATCTATATTGAGCATTCATTACATATCTTTATTGTTTATTGCTATGCATGAGTTAAGGGGGAGCTTCTATGAAGCTTAATTTTAATCCATGCATATATAACTCCATGAGTTTTTTTATCATCAAAAAGGGGGAGATTGTTGGCCCAGAGACCCTTCACTCTAGTTTTGATGATGATTAACTTATGTAGTTATTGTTTACTAAGAATCTTGTGATATTTAGTTTCAGATATTTGATCAAGATATTAGTAGGTGATTAGCTTCAACAAAGGTGTATTGGAGCTCTCACATGTTAATTCAAAAGCTCAAGCGTCAAGATCGCATCTAGTACTCGGTTGGAGTCAAGCTCTTTGGATCGGCTTTGGATCGAGTCGACTTGGAGAAGGAGTTCTACAAGAAGACATCGGTTTGTTTAGTTTAAGATTGGTTTAGATCTTGTGTTAAAGGTAGATAGTGTTGATATGCTCAAGTTCACAATACACACACAAGCTTAAAGTTTCATGTTTTAGTTTTTGGTTTAACCGGTTTCGGTTTTTCATATATATGGTTTTCATGGATAGATAGAATCAAAACAAGTTTATATGGTTTAATGTATATTAGATTTGATCTATATACATCTATGCTTCATCTATTTAGAAAAACTTATTTGATAGTCTACTTCATGAGTTTGGAGTTTTGTATTTAAATAAAACTTATTTTTGTATTTAATGTCAAAAATATAGATATAATATCTTTCATGTATATTGGATTCTATCCATATACAACATGCTTAAAAGTTGTTTAAATATCATATTTTTGTATTTACATAAGTTTTGGAGAAAATAGTTTTCCATTTCAAAATCCTAGTTTTTTGGAAAATACGATTTTTGGTTTAAGGCAAATTTTCAAGAACACAAAAATGGTTCAAATTGTTTATAATATGTGTTGAATTTTAGTCACATATATTTTTATTTCAAAGATCTAATAAGAACTGATTTTTGTGAAATTTATGTGATTTTATTAGATTTAATTGAAATAAAAAACCCAAGTTTTTAATCCCTATAATGTTGGACCAAGCTATCTGCCGGTTGACCGGACCGGTCGACCGAGGCAGAAGTCGGTCGACCGGACCGGTCGACTGACGTGCACAGAACGTGCACGCAGCCCAGGATGGGAGGCCGATTGACCGCCAGAGAGTTTTGCTCTCTGGAAATGGCCCGGTCGACCGGCAGAGAGCTGCTGCTTTATGTATCTAGCTCCGGTCGACCGGGCAGTCGACCGGCCAGAGAGCCATTACTCTCTGGTTCCAGGCTCGGTTGACCGCCCGGTCGACTGGAGGCACAACGGTCAGAAATCTGACCGTTGGCCGGTCGACCGGCCGGTCGACCGGAAGGGCAAAAATGCCCTTTCCTGGCTGCCAACGGGCATATTTTGTTGGGGCTATATATACCCCATTTCTTGAGCTGATTTCACCAAGATTTCAAGAGAGAAAATTTTCACATCTTTTAAGTGTTTTCAGCAAAGTTTTTGGGTTCAAAAGATTTATTCTTCATTTGTTTTTAAAGGGTTGGAAAAATCAAAGAAAAATAGGATATTTGGGATATTGGTTTTGATCTTCATTTCAATCTTATTCTAGTTATTTTCTCAAGTATTTTTCTTTGTGTTTTTGTTCTCCAAACTCTTTATATTCTCACACTTAAGCTATCATTTCTATCCTATCTATTAGGATCTATTTTTGTGGGAGAATTAGTTTGTGGTTGAGTGAGACCACCAAGTGTTGTAACCTTCCATACTTTGTGACATCCCTCTAGTGAGAGGTGATTATATTGATATCCCTCTAGTGAGAGGTGATTATGGAAGTAGTGTTTGCATCCCTCTAGTGAGAGGTGATTGAGTTAGAATCCCTCAAGTGTGAGGTGATCTTTATTTGGCTAAGTGCCCATCCCTCTAAGTGGAGAGGTGATTTGTGTTGTGCCTTGCCTCTAGTGAGAGGTTGTATTATTGGAGAGAGAAGTTGTGTACTCCCAAGTTTTATTCCCAAGTTGTATTTGCCCAAATTCTCAGTGGAGGTTCCCTGTGTGGGAAGTCCTATGTGGACGATTTAGTGGAAATCCTTCTCTGAAGGCGGGGACGTAGAGCTGGGTGCTCGAACCTCGAAACATATCTCGGTGTTTGCGATTGATCCACTATCTCTAAACTCTCTCTCTTATTTACCTTGCATTGAATCATATTGTTCATATCATATATACTTGGGTTTGTTTGTGTGCTTCACTTGTGTTCAACCAAGAGAGCTTCATATAGTACCTCAACTCTTATTTAGAGAAATTTAAAGGAGATAGTCCAGAGCCCTTCCCCAGGAATTCGGCTACACTCTTTGGTTGCAGTAAATTTGTTGCAGTTAGTTTTTAAATTTTGCATTATTTTTCATTAGATTAGCCGTACACCTATTCACCCCCTCTAGGTGTACTTTCAAGGTATGAGTTATATACATGTTCTTCTTGGAATTCTATTTTTGTATACTCATATTTGTTTTCATATATGTATGTTTCAAAATCTCATATAATATCAATTTGAATTGGTATTTTCTTTTTCATACATACATATACATACACATGTACACACACACACACACACACATATATATATGGGGTTACTGTACCTTAACTGACGAGAGAGTTTCTCAGCTGGCGGGACGTGGCAATATAATAGCCACGAAATTGACATTAATTTTGGCGGACAAAAATCAGAGAAATCCCGCCTAAATATTACTATCAGTCACTTCAACAGTGTATTTGATGAAAATACCCTCCCTCACAACTTTTTACGATATGTAAAACATTTCCTTTAACAAAAATTTACAGATCCAAAATTTCAGTTGATCATTCTAAAGAGATTAGTTCATTGTTTCACAAATATTCTTAGTTTTTTAAAAATATATTTGCTACATATGGCGCCAAAGAAATCATCCGTGGAAAAAGGTAATGGAAAACAAAAGCAATTTTTTTAGGGTTTGTGGATTTTAATAGTTATATATTTTTTCCAGATTTGATTCCGTTTCTTTCAATTTTTTTTTTTGAAAACTAGCGACCATGGTCGCAAATAAGAGAGAGATTCGCAAACTTGAGATCATGAATAGCTTTTTAAATATATAAATTTTGTAACACAGTGACAAAGGTCGAAATTTTTTCTAGTTTTTTCATTCCCTTCTCTGTCTACCTGGGTCGCAGTTGTTTGAATTAGCGCTGTAGATGTATGCGACCTTGGTCGTACCATTTTAACAATTATTTATTTTTTTCATACCCTTTCAATCGACCTGGGTCGCAGTTGTTTGAATTAGCGTTGTAGATGTATGCAACCTTGGTCGTAGCGTTTTAAAAATTATTTATATTTTTTATTCCCTTTCAGTCAACCTTGGTCGCAGATGTTTGAGTTAGCGTTTTAGATGTATGCGACCTTAGTCATACCGTTTTACCAATTATAAATAATTTTTCATTCCCTTTTCTGACGATCTGGGTCGCAGTTGTTTCAATTTGCGTTGTAGATATATGTGACCTTGGTCGCAGTATTTACACATCATTTATTTTTTATTCCATTTTCTGTCGACCTGGGTCGCAGTTGTTTCAATTTGCGTTGTAGATGTATGCGACCTTGGCCGCAGTATTTTAAACATCATTTGTTTTTCATTCCATTTTCTGTCGAACTGGGTCACAATTGTTTCAATTTGCGTTGTAGATGTATGCGACCTTGGTCGCAATGTTTTAAAAATCATTTGATTTTCATTCCCTTTTCTGACGACCAGGGTCGCAGTTGTTTCAATTTGCGTTGAAGATGTATGCGACCTTGGTCGCAGAGTTTTAAAAATCATTTGAGATGTCGCAATATTGATGTTCAATCTCTCTGTGTTGGGGGTATGGTCGCAGTCTGTTACCTAGATTATCGTGATTAAATATTGCGACCTTGGTCGCTGTATGATGATGCAAAGGTCTCCTCATGGTAAAATTTTAAGTTTATTACAAAATTGCATTGCGACTTTGGTCGCGATGTATTATATTCTACTAGATTGGATTAAGCGGATACTAAAATATTACACTGCGACCTTAGTTGATGTACGATATAATTGGTGAATTATTTTGTTTAATTAAAAAATTGCGACCGGAGCCACAATGTAAAATATCAATCAATCTGGATCATAGTGAATTATAATTTATTAAATTCTGTTGCGATCGAGGTCGCAGTCTTATTTTCTTTTAATTTTTAAAATAAATATTAAACTAATGTTTTTAATGTTTCTTCATCTATACGTAAACAACAAGTGAAGGTTCGGACTCTGAGATCGAGCCTAAAGCCTATGTGCGAATTCATTAGGACATTCAAAAAGCACATTCAGGGCGATTTCATAGATGTGATCAAGAAGACCCCATTTGGCCCAATCTTCATGGCCTTCATGAGAAATTTGGAGGTGAAAAAGGTCTAAAATCAAACATAAGTGTACTGAGAATTTTAGACCAGTATGATAGGGATACAAGGACCTTTAGAATTGGGGGCAAATAAATTGAGTTAACAGTGGAGGATGTTGCCCTAACTTTTGGTCTACCTGTCATTGAGGCAGATTTTATTATGAATAAGACGTGTATAATGAAGGACAGAGGGGTTATAAAATATTATTTCCCTAATATAAAGAAGATCACGAAAGTATCTATTAAAGAAGCTTTGGATGATCTTCTGTTGAAGAAAGAAAGAGTGAATTAGATGTGACCAAGGATGAACAGTTTGAGCAGCAAGTGACTTTAAATGAAATTATAAGAGACAAACAAAGACTTGCAGCTCAAGACTTTATGACAATAATCATCCTATATATGTCGGGTGCTCTATTCTTTTCTGACAGTAAATGCACGGTGTCGTGATATATCATGGAACAGATTGCCAATATGCAGCTGATGAGGACAATATGCTGGGCTAAACCTGTTTGGCAATTCCTGATTGAGTCAATGGACATCTTCAGGCACACCAAGTACGAGCTGCAAGGATGCTCCGTGCAAATTATTGTAAGTATGAATATCAAATTTGGCAAACATTGTATGAAATTTCCCGATATCTTGTGAATATTTGTGTAAACTAATTTAATTATATATTTTGTAGTATTGGCTCTTTGAGAGGGCTCTTATTTTTGAGCCGAGGTCTGGTTTGGAGGACAAAACTCCACGTGCAGTAAGATGGGACCTCCAAAACATTAGCAAAGCTCTGCTTGAAGTTGATCTAAATGAGCTTGATGCACATATCGTAAGTTTTTAAATATTAAATACCATATACTGTTGATTAAAATTTTATACATTTAAATGGACTGCAACCTCGGTTGCATTTCATTTTATGTGCAGTACAATTATGTGCGACTATGGTCTCATTTCCTTGATAAGTCATTGTAAATAAATTGCGACCATGGTTGTAGTTATAATTATTCCATTGATTTGTGGTGCGACCATTGTCACAGTAATGAATTATTTGTCTGATGTAATGCTTATAACTGCGTCCTAGGTCGCAGTTCCTTGTTAGCTATTCTAGTAAATGTTTCATTCATCTGTGGTACAACTATAAGATTTCTATATCGTTTTAAGTTTAATTTTTTTTCCAGATTTTGTGTCGAATGGCCAACATCTCTGATGATGAAAGAAATATGATTGGCCTTCCTGTTGAAGGAGGAGAGGAAGAAGAAGAAGAAGAAGAACATACATATAATGAAGCTAACATCCCAGCGGAAACGGAACCAAAGCAGCCGAAATAGTTGAGGAACGAACGAGTGAGTAAGAACCAACTATTGCAGGTTATTTGCCACCACCACGGGATGAACAAGCTGAAGAAATGGAAGTTTTGAGGAATCAAAATCAGTACTTGAGAGAATATGTTTATCAACTAGAAAGAAAAATTGAAAAAAATAGAGACTGAGAACACACTCAAGGCTGAATTAAAGAAAAAAAGAAGAGAGAGAAGAGAGAAGAAAAAATTAAAAAAGCAGCAGAGAAAATTAAAAGTGAAAGAAGAAGAAGAAGAGCTGCTGAGAGCAGCCACTGCTGCGGAGGAGAAGGAGAAGGAGAAGAGAAGGAGGGAAGAGGAGGAGTAGGAGAGGAGGAGGAGGGAAGAGGAGGAGAAGGAAAAGGAGGAGAGGAGGAGGGAAGAGGAGGAGCAGGAGAGGAGGAGGAGGGAAGAGGAGGGGAAGGAAAAGGAGGAGAGGAGGAGGGAAGAGGAGGAGCAGGAGAAGAGGAGGAGGGAAGAGGAGACGAAGGAGAAGAGGAGGAAAGAAGAGGAGGAGCAAGAAAAGGAGAAGAGGAGGAAGGTAGAGGAGGAGAAGAAGAGGCAGGTGAGGGAGCAGGAGGACAAAAATTGTAAAATTGTTGAGGAGAAAATGAAGAAAGAGGGGAAGAGAGGAAGGATAGGATGAAAGAAAAGGAGAGGAGAAGGAAGGGAGAAGAGGAGAAGAAGCAGAAAAGGATGAGGAAGCAGATGGAGAAGCAGGCAGAAGAGAAGAAGGAAAAAATTGGAAGAAGAGGAAATCAAGGGTTTTGAATTTAAAGTAACTATTGCTGGGGAAGATTTTCCCACTTTTTCTTTAAATATAACTCAACAGATGCTTGAACTCCAAAACGATAGAGCTTCTGAAGAAAAAATTCAAGAACAGACTTCGGCTCAGAAGCAATCCTTAAAAAGAAAAGTTTTGAATTACTCTAAAGGAACGATAGAAAGGGGAGTCAAAGAACACAAGCGCGCTGAAAGAGATCGCGATGACTCCGATTTCTTTTATCCAAAACAGAGAAAGAAAATTAATGAACATCCTCTTCCACAGCCTGCGGCTCAGACTTCCGCCACTGGTTTCGGCAACGAACAGATTTCTGACACTCAGCTAAAAATCAGGGAATTGACTGAAACCACTGCATACAGAATTCTGCAGCCGCATCAACAAGCTCTCATCAAAATTTCTTGGATAAGGCCTTCTCTGAGTAAGTTAATTAATTTTATTTTAAATCATATAAAAAACTATTAGATATTTATATTAGAACAATATAATTCTTAACTTTATTTTGAATATCTTGCAGTTCTACTGCATATCAGGATACTGATAACGGAATCATTATTGCGAAAAATGACATTAAGGACCTGATGTTCGTAGAGATTTAGATGCCAATATAATTCATTTCTACATGAAGCATCTAGAAAAAAGAGGAGGATTAAAAAGTATATTCTTTCGGAGTGAAGCTTGGGTAAACATCTATTTTCTCCTTTACGGTTAATTAAAATATCAATTTCCTAATTAATTTAGTAAATTAAATTTTTGAACGTTAAATATTCTACTAGTAGTATTTACTACTGATAAGGCATAACGAATGTACTGCGACCTAGGTCGCAGTCGATGATTTTATTAATCCCCACGAATATCAACTTAGTAATGAAGGTTGCAACCTTGGTCGCATTTGCTGGCGACAGTCTTAATCAATAACAACAATGCGACTTTGGTCGCAATGCATGTTAATATAAAAGACGGGGTTGCTAAGAAATGCTTAAAAATTAAACATGGATACCGGTGATGGCGATCAAGGTCGCAGCGTGAAGTATATTAACCAAAAAACACTGCGACTAAGATCAGAGTCTGTTGTCTTGTTATATTAATATCTAGTTTTCATAATGTTTTTTATACTTTGAATTCATTTTGAATTTTTTTTGTTGTTCACAGCACGGTGTTGTATTTAAAAGTAGAGATCTTGAAGATTATTTCATCAAGCAGTTGTTGAAAAACTGGACAATTGATGTGCAGTACATGTTCTTCCCGATCAATCACAAACACAGTGCCAATGGTCTCGGATTTCACTGGACCTTGTTGGTGTTTGATTGCCATACACAAGAGTGGATTTTTTATAACTCTTTGGTCCCAGCTGAAAAATCAAGTAGTATATTAAAGCTTTATCAAACAGATGCAAGAATAATGGTGAGTTGAATTTTAATATTTCGATTACTGAATACTTGCATTTAATTTGATTAATATTGATATTTTTTTTCTATTGACATTGCAGAAAGAAAGGTTATTATAGATTTTTGAAATTGGTTTCAATAAATTAATGAAAAAGACATATATAAAATACGCAAGATGCCCCCAACAAGCAAACATGTATTTGTTTTTGTGACATTTACCTATCATATTTACTACTTTTTTTGAGTACAGAAATCTAATTTCATTTAATGATTTCCCTGTATAATTTTCAGTGTTGATTGCGCTGTAAATGTATGCAAGTACATGGAAAGTATATCATTTGGTAGTCCATTAGCTATTGATACTGTGACAGCTGCCGATGTACAGAGACTAAGAAGCGAGCTTGCATACATGATACTCGTCGATAGAGAGAAAAGTTGGGATGAAGAAACAGAAATTATAAGAAGGATGGTATTTGAAGACTGACAGTTGACAATTCATTGATGTACCTCATTTTTTTATAAATGTAAAAATAGATGTAAAATTTGTCTGTTTGTTTTATTAATTTAATTTATAATTTATACATTTATTTATTATAAAATCCATTGAGATTTCTTTATTTCCATTCTACTGCTATTACATAGTGCATTTTACTAATTCGTATTGATATTAGAAACAAACATGAGTTTAGAATTTATACTTCGACCAAAGTCGCAGTCATGACCTGTTTGAGTTGCATCGTTTCCTTATATTGCGATACTATAATCGAGACAGCGATCACAATCGCAGTTACTGAATCATTTATCAGATCCCACTGCGACCGTGGTCGCATTATCATAATCGGGAGACCAAAGTTTTTATACACATAGCCCTTTATATATGTTTTAATTTAATTAACTTCATTAATTTATGTTATCGTAAACATAATCCTCCCTGCATTTTTCTACCATAAGATATTAAAACAATAATAATCTTCACGTGTTCAAAGTACAAAGTAACTTGATGTAAGATTGTATTAACTTTTTAACTGTTTTCGAGAACTGAACAGTCACCTAGAAAGTATACAATTTATGGGAAAAGGCAGAAAATAAATTTGGGACATGTTCACGTCATTTGAGAGCTTAAACCTTTTGGAATTCCGGGATTAAAAATATATAAAGGGTCACATTACAGGATTACAAACATACTAAATAGGTTTTGCTCAAATTCGTTTCTTTCAATATTCGGAAATAGATTCAAAAATGTCTTCTCCACCATCTTCACCGGAAAGAAGTCAATCATCTAATGATAATTGGATGTATAGTTCCGAATCGATCCCTCGCTACGGGTCAGAGGATGAGCTTGATACAGACGACCCGTTCTGGGGGTTCATTGATGAACCAAAATACTGCCATGAAGAGGAAGAAAGCGAAGAGGAGATTGTTGGTAAAGAGGTGGAAGAGACGGAAAGCGATACGGAAGACGAACACAGTCATAATATTGAGGACGAATCTGATTATGATGGTGATGACGAGAACGAGTAGATTAGGACTTTTAAATTTGTATTTCGATTTTTATAAATATATAAGCCTATTTTCTAATTGCGAATTATAATTTTTACTACTTAATCTTGGTTGAGCTGCTATACCTTTGTCACTAATTTTATTCATGTGGCAGACGCAACATGGAACTACGGTGCCAAGTTCTAAACCAGAAAGTGTCGAAGTTCTAAGTTCATTGACAAATATGAATTGCGATCATGGTCCCAGTGTTACTTTATGTTCAGTGGACTAAAGCACAACATAGGGCAAAAATGTCAAAATGGATATTAAAATTAAAAAAAGGGGATACGCTGCGACTATTGTCGCAGTAGAAAAAAATATGTCTATCGTCAGCCAACTGCGACTCTGGTTGCAGTCATGAAACTACTGTAGACATCCAGACAGAACATTCAAATGGGCAAATATGAACTGCGATCATGGTCGCATCGTTACTATATGTTCAGTGGACTAAAGCACAACATAGGGCAAAATTGTCGAAATGGATGTTAAAATTAAATGAAAAGGAAACGCTGCGACTATTGTCGAAGACAGAAAAAAGTAACGTCAACCAACTGCGACTCTGGTCGCAGTCATGGAACTGTTGTAGACAACGAGAAAATCAATATTTAAATGGGCAAATATGAATGCGACCATGGTCGCAGTGTTACTTTATATTAAGTGGAATAAAGAAGAACATAAGGCAAAATTGTCGAAATTATATTTGAGCGAAAATTTTAACTATATTCAAATGTTATAATAATATACCAAGAGACGGGGCAATTTTAAAAGCAACAAACCAATTTCCCCTGCATAGAAGCACTGCGACCACGGTCGCGATTATCCCCATACACTGCTTATATTTGCGACCAAAGTCGCTGTCTATGTTAAAGTAACTAAAAGGTAAACTATATAGGCCAAGTTTGTCACAGTAAAACTCTAAAGTATAACTACTTACAAAAAAGTACAGTGATGTGAAAAATGATATTAAAATCTGCTTATAATGACACGCCAGTCGCAGCATGCGACATGAATCTCTCTGCGCTGTGCGACCCTGGTCGCAGTTCATGACTGAAGCTGTCAAAATGAACACTTTATTCTTTCTAGGTAGACGCAACATGAACCTACTTCTTCTGCCATTAAAAAGGAAAAGTAAGAATTTTAAACATAAATCGTTAGAAAGAACTGTATAACAGGTTTAATTTAATACCAGTAATGGACAACCAGTTCTGTAATGGCCCAGCTCTTGACAGTTTCCACATCTTTGATGCTTCACTTCTTTCTGATATAGAGAATCTTCAAAACCAGACTTAAGTATGAATGCAGCTCTAGGCCTCCCTTGGTTGGTACAGGACCAATTGGATTGCGTATATTCAATTCTTCACCATCTCGCAGAACAACGACGGATCCACTGGAACCAATAGTAGTTTTAGACTGTGATGACTGATAATTTACTGATATGGCTTTGTATTCACTAGTGGTTTCTTCAGCAAATCTTTCCAAAACTGCGTCCAACTTTGAAAGATGGATATCAGAATGGCGACCATCTCAAGAATTGCATTAAATTTGGAACGAAGTGTCCACAATCTAGCCGTCCATGGAGTGCCTTGACTGGGAAAAGGCCTAATGCTATTTTCAATTGCAACATTTTAGTAACGAGCATCCAACCTCCATCTCTGAAGTATATATGATTCTGGCATATGTGTAACGTGATTGTGCCACAAAATACACAGAATATGTCTACAAAAGATACTCTCTGTTTCAAATAATGAGCAACTGCAAGACACATGATGTTCATCAGGCTTCTCATAACTGATCTTTTTCCAGCTGTCTTTTGATTCTAAAAAATCACCAACCAGATATTTTGATCCAGGTCCATCGTGTTCCAACTCTTCTGAAAACAGTGTCATTACAACTGCCCATTCCTTTTGGAACAACTGAAAAATTTTCGGGTATACAACTTTGAAACCTGTATCTTATATGGATTCGATGTACAGTTGGGCACAGAATTCAAACCTCGAAAGTCTTGTTGAGATTCAGAACTATGACGGGCAGCAACAGCTTTATCATATTGGTGTACAAATTCCACTAGTTTCATGTTTACATTAACAAAACCATCAAAGAAAGAATTAATACTCTCAGACCTCTGGCTGGTTGTCATTTCAGCACAGAAAATATGCTTGAGATATGCATTAACCCAGTGTCCATGCAGTCTGTGCATCTTCAACAACCAACTGTCTTCTTCTTCTTCTAAATGATATTTTTCATTTATCAGTCGCCATCGCTCCTCGCATGTGCTTATATCACGGGAGGTGTACTAATGATGGAAATCAGAGACCATATCTTCTCCATACGTGTTTGCCATCGGGATTTGTTGCTCGGCAATATGTTTCCGTACATGCCAGAAACAGTACCGATGCCGAGTAGTTAGAAAAACCATCTTGATGGCATCAACAATCTGGGCATCTTGATTAGTAATAATCAACTTCGGTGCAACTCCATGCATGCACTTGAGCCATTTTTGGAATAGCCACACAAACGTATCCCTCTGCTCATCAGCAAGCAATGCACAGCCAAACAAAATTGACTGTCGATGATGATTTACTCCAGTGAATGGAGAAAATGGCAAGCTCAAGTGATTAGTCCTGTATGTTGTGTCAAAAACTATCACATCACAGAACCTCAAATATGAGGAAATAGCTCTTCCATCAGCCCAAAAAATGCTTCTAAGTGTGCCCGCATTATTAATTTCACTTGCAAAGAAAAATTCTAGATCGGTCTCGGCTTTCTCTTGGAAATATTTGATGAAACTCATGGCCAATGTTATTTCTATATTGACGAGTAAAATCAATAACTTGTTGTGGGCTTACTTCTTCACAACCTTCTCCGTGGCTCATTGCATTCACAACACGGGAAATATTTGAAGGGCGCATTCTCACATCAACCAAATTGCTCATAATGCTTCTGCTAATCTTCGATCGATATTCTCGTAAGAGTAATGGTGATGTACCTTATCTGGGCTTGACAATTCATGTGAATGAGAATCAACAAATTAGGTGACAACCCAATATCTTCTGTCAAATAAAAAATGAAGACGAACATGCATCTCAGAAGGACACGCTACTCTAGTGTCAATTCGACGGTGCACTGTAAGCCCCTCTTGTCTTTTGTCACACAACTTCTTCACACCTTCCTTATTGCAGCAAAATTTTCTGCAAATAACTTCAAGAGGAGGCCTCCGTGACTTATCTATTCCTTTTCTTCTCACGCCAAAACCTCTGTTCCTTGCATAAGAACTGTAGAAATTGTATGCTTTCACATCTGTAAAAAACTGTTTCCCTAAAAAAATATTTGAGCTTTCAAACATTTCTCCATGTGCATTCAGATCCTACAAAACAAATTGACCAACTACATAAATATAAATATTTTTTTAAATATCACACGTTTGAACTGTAATTACTAAAACTGCGACCAAGGTCGCAGATGTAATGAAATCTATATAACTTCTTACTAAAAAACTGCGATCGTAGTCGCAGTTTTTCGTATGAGCAGATTTTTTAAAAACCTGAATAATAACTGTGGAACTCTCTAATGAATATATACTGCGACCTTAAGTCGCATTCTTAAGATTTAGTGTATAAACTGGATATAATTAACATGGAAATGTGTACGAATTATAATAATAAGGAATGCGACTTAGGTCATAGTTACAAAAATAGCTTTTACAGCCGGAGATTATTTTCAAATCAAACTGCGACTGTGGTCGCAGTTCTTAAACTTTAGAACATGTGATTATTTTGTTCTGTAAAATTAAATATAGGTCACAGTTCCATATACGCTACAGAGAAAGCTTCTACATTTAAGAAATTGTGAAAAAAATTGACACAATAAAAACCTGTTGATCAGCATGCAAAGATGTCAACCCTTCAATACTTTTAATATTCTGAGAGAAAGTTAAACCAGATGATATATCCTCCATACTTAGATAGGGAGATAGAGATCGCTTACGACTGCGACCAGAATTGGCAGGGGAAGTAGACTGCTCCGACGTCGACATTAGATAAAAAGTATAAAAATCTGCTCTGAAAATCGATATTTTCAGAGAAAACTTTATGGCAGGTTAGAAAAGGAGAACCTAAATCTGACAAAGAGCGATAAAGAAATAGGGAGAAAAATAATAATAAAGAATAACCTAAATCTTATAAAGAGCAGTAAAAAAAGGGGGAAAAATAATAATAAATAATAACCTACATCTGACAACGAGCGGTAAAAAATTGGGGGAAAATAATAATAAACAATAATGGCGCGAGTACCTTTTACCAAGGGGTATTTAGTAATTTAACTTGTTCCTATAAGCGGGACGCAACTTAGTGGAGTGGGAAATATTGAGCCACGTCACCGCAGGCTGAGAGAGACTCTCAGCCGTCGGCTGATATACATTTTTCTCTATATATATAATATATATATGCTTTGATTGTGCTTGATTTACACTATCCATTACATGTTTAAAGCACAAATTATGTTTATGCTAAGCTTGACTTAAAATTAAAAATAAATTGGTATCTTTATAAGCTTATGCATTATTTTTAATTGGTATTTCAATTGACATTTTATTTGGTATCAAAATTTATAATATATTTCAATTGGTATCAAAATACAAAATGTTTTACTTTCATTGGTATCTTAAAATTCTGTTTATTTACAAGTGGTATCTCAAATTTTATTTTGTTGACTTAAGAAAGTTCAAAAATTTGTTTTAAAAATGATTTCAAAATTTTTGATATGAATTGCTTATATACAAAGGGAGCTTAACATCTCCTTTATATATAAATTCATGTTGAGTGTATCTTATATTGAGAAGCTTGACGTCTCTTCTTTATGTGGTACACGCGTGTTGAGGGAGCTTAATATCTCCACTTATGCATTGTATATTCTGCTTTATGTGAGTTAGGGTCTTGTCATCCCTTCTTCATGTAATGTATGTATGCAGGGGGAGCTAACTTCACGTCTCTCTTCTTCATGAATGTATATCGCATATATCTTTATTGTTTGATTTATTTTTCGCCCCTTTGTTGATGAATTGACAAAAAGGGGGAGAAGTATTTGATGAGTTTATATATGCATGTAGTATTTGATGAGTTTATATATGCATGTTTATTTCGTTCCTTTGTTTTTATGCAAAAAGGGGGAGAAGGATTTTGAGAGTTTTGTTTATGCATATATGTTTTGTTTATGCAAAAAGGGGGGAAGAATTTGGTGAATTTATGCATGTTTATCTCCTTGTTTATGCATATATATTTGTTTAGTTTAATGTACTTCATTGAATATATTTATGTTTATTGTTATGCATGAGTTAAGGGGAGCTTCTATGAAGCTTAATTTAATCCATGCATATATAACTCCATGAATTTTGCCATCATCAAAAGGGGGAGATTGTTGGCCCAAAGGCCCATCGCTCTAGTTTTGATGATGATTAACTTATATAGTTATAGTACTAATTATCTTGTATTTATTTAGTCTCAGATATTTGATATAGATCTTAGTAGGTATTTAGCTTTAACAAAGGATGTGAAGTCAAGTTTTGGAGCTAGCACGTGTTGATTTAAGAGCTCGCGCATCAAGATCGCATCAAGTACTCAAGAGGAGTCTAGCTCATTGGATCAAGGTTTTGACCAAGTCAAGAAGTAGAGGGAGATTTTCAAGAGAACATTTTCAGAAGACTTGTATCATGGTTGTAAGTGTCAAGATTTGTTTTTAGATAAAATTTAAAGGATAGATTAGTTGGTGGATTGCTCAAGTTCCTACACACACACAAAAAAAAAAAATTTAGATGTGTTTTCATAAGAGAGTTTCTGTTTTAGAAAATACTGGTTTGGTTTTTATACTTCAAAATATACTAGTGTTTTATCAAAACATATTTTAGAACTAATTGTCAAAAACATAGATATTTCATCATATATGTATAGTGGATCATATCCATATACACTAAGCTTTAAAAGTGTTTAAAATATCTTATTTTTGTATTTTGAGAAGTTTTGAAAAAATCAATTTTGAAAATACCGATTTTTGTTTAAACCAAAATTTCTATATTTAGTTCAAAATATTTGTAATATGTTTTGATTTTTAATCAAACCTGTTTGTATATCAAGATATATCAGTGAACTTATTTTTGTACAATTTATGAGAATTTATGGGATTTTATTGAAGGTAGAAAGACCAAGTTTTAATCCCTTTACTTTGCTGTCCAGGCTGTCTGGCGGTCGACCGACCGGTCGATCGAGCCGGAAGTCGGTCGACCGGACGGTCGACTGATGTGCACAAATGTGCACAGCCAAGAGCTGGTCGACCAAACGATCAACCGCCAAAGAGCTTCTGCTCTCTGTAAATGGCCCCGGTCGACCAGCGGTCGACCGATAGGTCAAGTCCCAGTTTTCGGTCGACCGTCCGGTTGACCGCTTTTCCCAACGGTCGGAAATTTGAACGTTACGGTCGACTGGGCGGTCGACCGACAGCAGGGTTTCCTACTGAGTTGGGCCCAACGACTATATTTTTTAGGCTTATAAATTGGGGCTGTTTTGTGCTATTTTAGACAAGATTTTAAGTGGGTTTTCAAGCTAGTTTTTCCTACCTTTCTAAGTGTTTATCTCCACTTACTTTAGAGCCAAATACTTGCATATCAAAAGGAGAGTTTTCAAGAGTGTTTTGTAAAAGAGATTTCTTGAGTTTTTTACCACAAAATCCAGCATAGTTTTTCTCACACATACTTGAGCTTTCCATTGCCATATCTATCCTATAGGAAAGTTGTTGTGAGAGTGTTTTTAGGTGATCAAAGTGTTGAGATCACCGAAGTGTTTCATCTTGTATTTAAGGAGGCGAACTTACGGGTTCGTGGTGTTTTAAGTTCTTGTGGGAGCTCGGTGTAGAGGTGCGGCCTCGGCAAGGTAGTGTGCTTGCGTGTGTTGTTCTTGCAGGAAAAGGAGAGGGACTAGTAAGTCCAAGGAGTGCTAATATGAACTCGTTGTAGGTGTTGTGGCACCGAGTGATTCGGTGGGATCGTTTTTAGTGGAAATCATTCATAGTGTTGAAGGCGGGGACGTAGAGCAACGGTACTCGAACCTTGAAATAAATCCCCCGTCTCTCTATTTCTCACTTGTGTTTATATCCTACATACTAACATTGCTTATCTCTTTGTATGCTTGATATATCTTGTGCTTGATTGTTATATGCTTGGGATTGTTTGCTCACACTTGTATTCAACCAAGAGAGCCATAGCGACACCTTAATTATTATTTAGAGGAATCTTGAAGAGATAGTTTAGAGCCCTTCACCAGGAATTCGGCTATACTTTTGTGTAATACCTTGTGTGTTTAGCTTAATAGTTTTTAATTTGCTTAAATAGTTTTAATTTCGCTTTAATTCATCATTAGATTAGCTTATCACCTATTCACCCCCTCTAGGTGATCCAGACAAAGAAGGGACCACAAACAACTCTTGGTGATCACAATAGACCACAAACAACTCTTGGTGATCACAATAGACCACAGATAATGTTTCCCACAAAAATAAGATCCTATAGATAGGATAGATATTATAGCTCAAGTGTGAGAAAACAAGGTGTTTGAAAATCAAAATCACAAAGAAAAATACTTAAAAAAAATACTAGATAGAAATAGAAATAAAGATCAAAACCAATTACCCAAAGACTTTATTTTTCTTTGATTTTTCCAACTTCTGAAAACAAAATAAAAGATAGATATTTGAAGCACAAAAACTCGTTTGAAACTCTTTAGAAAATGGGCAGGATGGCACTAGAAAACTGGTATAAATTCTCTTCTCAAATCTTATAAAAAACAACCTCCAAAACCCCTTTATATAGGGCTAGGAGAAAACTAGCCGTTGCAGCCAGAAAGGTCATTTTTGACCTTTCGGTCGATCGGGCGGTCGACCAGCTAATGGTCAAATTTCTGACCGTTGAGCCTCCGGTCGACTGCCAGGTTGACCAGGCCAAGCCTGTCGGTCGACCAGTGCTACCCGAGAGCTGGGAAGTTACAGTCGCTCGACCGCCCGGTCGACTGGCCTTCTAGGCTGGCCATGTAAGTACCCCTAGAGGGGGTGAATAGGTGTACGGCTAATCTATAGAATAAGATGCGGAAATTAAAACTTAATTGCAACACACTTAGTGTAACCAACGAGTGTAGCCGAATTCCCGGTGAAGGGCTCTAGACTAACTCCTTTTGATTCCCCTGAATAAGAGTTGAGGTGCTATATGAAGCTCTCGTGGTTAAACACAAGTGAGGCGCACAAACAATCACAACTAAGCTTATAAATATGATATGACAATATGAATCAATGCAAGGCACAAAATAAAAGAGAGAGTTAGAGTCAATGGATCAGACGCAAACACCGAGATTTGTTTCGAGGTTAGAGCACCCAGCTCTACGTCCCCACCTTCACACAGAAGGATTTTTACTAACTTGTCCACACAGGACTTCCCACACAGGGAAACCTCCAATGAGGATTTGGCATAATTACAACCGGGAGTACACAACTCCTCTCTCAACCGAATACAGCCTCTCACAGGGCAATGCACAACCAATACAAAATCCACCTCACACAAGAGGGGTAGGCACTTAGCCAAACAACAACCTCCTCTCACTAGAGGGATTAGGGCACAAAGCCACCACTCTAATAATCAACCTCTACACAAGAGGGATATCACAAATAAGGAGGGTTTACAACTTGGTGATCACAAAGACCACAAACAACTTCTTTTCCCACAAACCAAAGATCCTAATAGATAGGACAGTAAATAAGCTCAAGTGTGGAAAATAAAGAGTTTGGAAACAAAAACACGAAGAAAAATACTTGAAAAAACAACTTAGTATTTGATAGAAATGAAGAACAAAGCAAATATCCCAAATCTATATTTTTCTTTGATTTTTCCAACCATTTAAAACAAATAAAGATTGATCTTTTGGCACTAAAAACTCTTTTGAAAATTTGTATTAAAACACTATAGAAGATCAGAATTTTGCTCTTAAAAACTTGTTAAGAAACATCTCCCAAATGGGGTATTTAAAGGTCCAAACAAAATTTGCCTATTGGCAGGCAGAAAGGTCAAAAATGACCTTCCGGTCACCGGCCGGTCGACCGGCCAACGGTCAAATTTCTGACCGTTGAGCCTGTCGGTCGACTGCGCCCAGAACCAAAGAGCAACGGCTCTCTCGCCGGTCGACCGCCCGGTCGACCGGGCCAACCCGAGAGTAGATTGACTTGGTCAACCGCTCGGTCGACCTGCCAAACAAGCTGGCCTGCGTGCACGTCCTTGTGAAAGTCGGTCGACCGGTCCGGTCGACTGACCACTGGTCCGGTCGACCGTCCCGGTCGACCGCCAGGGCCTGGCAGGGCAATTACAGGATTTAAAAACTGGGTTTTTACTACCTAATTAAATCCCATAAAATCTTTAAAAATCCACAAAAATAGGTTCAGTATAATACTTTGATATACAAACATGTTTGAGTAAAATCAAACCATGTTACAAACATTTTGAACTATTTTTGTAACTTAGAAATTTTGCTGAAAACCAAAATCCGTATTTTCCAAAACTTAGATTTTGAAATGGAAATCCGATTTTTCCAGAACACATCCAAATACAAAAACATGATATTGAAACAATATTTGAGCATGTTGTATATGGATATAATCCAATATACATGAAAGATATATATATATATATATCAATGTTTTTGACATTAAATCCAAAAATAAGTTTTATTTAAATTACCAAAACCCCAAACTCATGAAATAGACTATCAAACTAAGATTGTTTAAATAGTTAAATCATACATGTATATAGATCAAATCTAATATACATTAAACCATGTAAACTTGTTTTGATTCTATCTGTTCATGAAAACCAAGATCGGTTAAACCAAAAACCGAAAATCAAAACATGAATCTTTAAACAAGTGTGTGTGTTGTGAACTTGAGCATATCACACTATCTAATCTTTAACAATGGATCTAAACTAACTATTCTAAAACAAACTGAGGTCTTCTTGTAGAGTGCCGTCTCCAAGTCGACTCGATTCAAACGTGATCCACCGAGCTTGACTCCAACGAGTGCTAGATATGAACTTTGACGCTCGGGCTCTTGAATCACCATGTGAAAGTTCCAAAACACCTTTGTTGAAGCTAATCACCTACTAATATCTTGGTTAAATATCTGAAATTAAATATCACAAGATTATTAGTAAACTATAACTACATGAGTTAATCATCATCAAAACTAGAGTGGAAGGCCTCTGGGCCAACAATCTCCCCCTTTTTGATGATGACAAAACTCATGGAGTTATATATGCATGGATTAAAGTTAAGCTTCAAAGAAGCTCCCCTTTAACTCATGCATAGCAATAAACAATAAGATATGCAATGAATGAAAAACATGAATATGCATCAACATGCATAAAATAATGAAATGAACATGCTCTTGATACCAAATTTTTAAAATAAATTACTTTTCCTTTCTTAAAATAAACATGTTCTTAAATACCAATTGAAAATATAAACTTAACATAAACATGTTCTTTAAATAATTGCTCTTGATACCAATAAAATTTCAATTTGAAAACTTTATCAATAAAAGTAATAAAAACTCTTGATGCCAATCAATAAAAACTCTTGATACTAATTGAAAGATAATCAATAAAATCTCTTGATACCAACAATAAAAATTTTAACAAAAGTTCTTGATACCAATAAACCAAAACAACAAAAGATGTTCTCTTGATACCAATATCAACAAAACATCAAAATATAAAACAAACTCTCTTGATACCAATATGAAACAAACTTTGATATAAACTTACAAATAAACAATAAACATGCATATAAAATCAAATCTTCTCCCTTTTTTGTCAATCATCAACAAAGGGGTCAAAGAAAACAATAAACAATGTTCTCCCCCTTTTTGTCTTAAACAAAAAAATATCAATAAGGGGTGAAATCAAATCAAAACATTTTGATACCAATTAAAAAAAAAAATATCAATTTTGTGCATCATGATATCAATTGAAAATAAATAAAACATATCAACTGAAAGTACATAAAATAAATGTTTTTAATTTAAATAAACATGTCTATATTATACCAATTGAAGCCAATTGAAAGTAAATAAAATATGTTGAAGGAATCAACCAAAAATTTTGATATCAATAGAAGGATGTAAATATATAGTTAATCTTGATACCAATTGTAAAGATTAGCACCAATTTAAAGTAATTTTTCATTAGGAGCATATGATACCAAAAAAAATCAATATCATTTTTCAATCATTTTTCAACATAAAGTGTGGGAGTAAAATACGAAAGGTAAACAAAACCAATTGAAAGGTGAAATATAAATTTTCTCCCCCTTTATGAAATACCAAACAAAATGATGCATAAACTTGTATAAGATACCAATTGAAACATAATCAATTGAAATATAATAGTTATTGAAGAAATCAAGCTTAGCATAACTAAAATTTGTGTTCAAAGATATAGAGACATAGTAAGCACAAAAAAATATATATATATGTATAGAAAATTGAATACCAATCGAAATTGATACTATTTGAAGTGTAAGCATACATATATAAAAACACATATGAGTATACAAAAAGAATGTTAATAGTGATATCAATTGAAAAAATTTAATGATACCAATTGAAAACATAATAAGATCAAGTGTATAACTCATACTTTCTACCACCCATTTCATGCACATGTTTAAAAAGATTTTCAATAATAAGCATACAAGGCATGGTTGCCCAACCAACCGCCCTTGAATGGGTAGGGGTTTTCAAAAATAAGTTTGAAAATATAGTATGTTTGAAAAACTCTTCCATAATGAAGAATACGAACTAGTTATATGAAAATTTTGAAACACTAGTACGAAATCTTTCAAGCAAGGAATAAAAAATATATTTCAAGAAACATGAAAATCACTTAACAATTTACACTCAAAAGATATAAAGCTCATATAGGACTCATGAAAACAAAATCATGAAAAAACATCAAATAATGTGAGTGTACAAGTTTTGTGTGAAAGACATAGTCATGAAAATAGGCAATAAGCTTAATATGAAATTCCTTAAAACATGAAAATCAAGAAAATCTAATTTTTATCAAAAAAAATAATTTAATTTTCAAGGCATATGTATGTTTTGTATAAACTAGAGTATACATACATATCCAAACATAACGAGTCCACAAAAGTATGTGCATGAAGGCAAGTGGCTCAAGGATGTATATGTATAACAATTAGTTTAAACAAAATAGACATATACATGAAATTAAACATAAACATGGAAAACATGTACAAAATAGGAATACAAGTCAAATGTATGAATCATCAAAACTAGATTATACTAGTACATCTAATAGGTACAAATGAGCATTCAAGCACAAACATATAATAGTCTATTTGTAGCTCACTAGTCTAGTTGTACAAGTATATATTCAAGTTTTAATGAAAACTAACATCTAAACATGTAATCAAAACATGAAGCATAGAAATCAAAACAAAACTTATATGATCATTATGGTAAATGAACATGCATTAGATCTAGGACATGCACAGTAGTTAAACTAAAGTGAGATCACTAAATATGAGTCCATATAAACATGGGTGTCTCAAATACTAATCATGTATGTCATAGGACTAATAAACATGGCATATGGCATAATGAACATTAAAACAAAACATGCTATAAATAAATGATCTAAAAGCATGCAAACATAAATGAGGAGTAAGAGATAGTTACTAAAACCATGAGGGAAACTCTCCAAGTCTCCAAAACAAGGTGGTCCTCCCACCAAACTCTCCTTGAAAGTGATGCATCCAAATAGTCTTCTTTAAGCTCGGAACGCATCACCTCAAGGTACCATCGCTCTCACATCATGCGAGAGCCCACACCTACATCAAATAAAATAGGAGTGGTCTTTGGTACCCATACTCTTTTGGGTCCATGGGGTTAGCTCCTTTCCTAACCCAAACAAACTTAGTTGCTAAATTTACATCATGTATCTTATCATAACAAAATTTAGCAAGGTGGCCCTTACGTCCACAATGTGTACAAGTGTACACATGAGCATACATCGTGTTATGGGAGTGAACGTGGGAAGCATGTGTATGCCGTGGTTTGTGTACATGCATAAGAGGAATTTTTTCTTTCGAAATATAGATTCCAACCGTGAGTGGTTCAAAACACATTGGCTCAAAGTGGATCCCAAACAATCCACACTCTTCTTAAGTATACAAATATCATTTTCAATTATGAAAGAAGAGGTGCATGCAATAGGTGAGCTAGATGGTGAAGCTACACTAGCATGACAAACATGTGTAGACAAATCATTTTTCAAAGAAATGTTTTCATTTGACATCAAATCCAATTCCTTTGAAATAGAAACAATTTTCATTTTTAAAGATTCATTTTCTTTACAACAAAATCAAGTTTTAAAGACAAGTTTCCATTTTTCTTCAAAATATCATTACAATCATTTTTATTTTTCAAAATCTTGTTTTCATTTAGGGCAAGATCAAGTTGGGATTTAAGTGAGTCACGTTCACTTGAAATCTCATTCCTTTCTTGCAAAGTAATCTCAAGTCTAGAAGATAAATTTTTATTTTCTTCTTTTAAACCAAGACTATCCTTTTTCAAAAGTTTGTATTTTGAAATCAAATTTTCACAATTTTTAGCAAGTTCATCATTTAAGGCTTGTGCATCCATACACTCATTGCAATATGAACTAGTACTAGCATCTAGTTGAGTTTCCGATTGTACCTCAAGGAAGTCATTCCCTTGGACCATGAAGCAACGTTCGTCGGACTCGTCTCGACTAGATTCCCTCTTCTTATTGATAAGCGTTGGTAGCTCGGGAGATGTCAAAATGTTCCACACTGCAAAAGTAGAATCATAATGAGAAAACACATGTAAATATTTTTTATCAAGAGATGCTCTAAGTGCCTTTAGGGCTTGTGCATTTGCCTCTATATGCTTGCTATCACTAAGGTAGAATTCCTTGGTAATGGCAAGGTAAACTTTATATCCTAGGGCTTTTAAATGACAACTTATCATAACCTTCCATATATCAAGTCTAGAGATATCAAACATGGGAGGGCTATCAATGAGTGCAAACTATATGTGTGCAAATGCAAATGCAAATGATAGATTAGCAAAACTAAGATCACATTCCTAGGTGGTTAAACCTAATATCAGGAGCGTAGGCTCTGATACCAATTGTAAGTACACCTAGAGGGGGGTGAATAGGTGTACGACTAATCTATGAATAAAAATGCGGAAACTAAAACTTAATTGCAACACACTTAGTGTAACCAACGAGTATAGCCGAATTCCCGGTGAAAGGCTCTGAACTAACTCCTCTTGATTCCTCTGAATAAGAGTTAAGGTGCTATATGAAGCTCTCGTGGTTAAACACAGGTGAGGCACAAAAACAATCACAACCAAGCATATAAATATGATATGACAATATGAATCAATGCAAGGCACAATATAAAAGAGAGAGAGTTAAAGTCAATGGATCAAGCGCAAACACAGAGATTTGTTTCGAGGTTCGAGCACCCAGCTCTACGTCCCGACTTCACACAGAAGGATTTTCACTAACTTGTCCACACAGGACTTCCTACACAGGGAAACCTCCAATGAGGATTTGGGGCAATTACAACCGGGAGTATACAACTCCTCTCTCAACCGAATACAACCTTTCACAGAGGCAATGCACAACCAACACAAAATCCACCTCACACAAGAGGGGTAGGCACTTAGCCAAACAACAACCTCCTCTCACTAGAGGGATAGGGCACAAAGCCACCACTCCAATAATCAACCTCTACACAAGAGGGATATCACAAATAAGGAGGGTTTACAACTTGGTGATCACAAAGGCCACAAACAACTTCTTTTCCCACAAAACAAAGATCCTAATAGATAGGACAGTAGATAAGCTCAAGTGTGGAATATAAAGAGTTTGGAAACAAAAACACAAAGAAAAATACTTGGGAAAATAACTAAGTATTTGATAGAAATGAAGAACAAAGCAAATATCCCAAATCTATATTTTTCTTTGATTTTTCCAACCCTTTAAAACAAATAAAGATTGATCTTTTGACACTAAAAACTCTTTTGAAAACTTGTATTAAAACGCTAGAGAAGATCAGAATTTTAGCTCTTAAAACTTGTTAAGAAACATCTCTCAAATGGGGTATTTAAAGGCCCAAACAAAATCTGCCCGTTTGGCAGGCAGAAAGGTCAAAAATGACCTTCCGGTCGACCGGCCAACGGTCAACTTTCTAACCGTTGAGGTAGTCGACCGCGCCCAGAACCAGAGAGCAACGGCTCTCTGGCCGGTCGACCGTCCGGTCGACCGGGCCAACCCGAGAGTGGGTTGACTTCAGTCGGTCGACCGCTCGGTCGACCGGCCAAACAAGCTGGCCTGCGTGTACGTCCTTGTGCACGTCAGTCGATCGGTCCAGTCGACCGATCACTGGTCCAGTCGACCGTCCCGGTCGACCGCCAGGGCCTGGCAGGGCAATTACAGGATTTAAAAACTGGGTTTTTATTAACTAATTAAATCCCATAAAATCTATAAAAATCCACAAAAATAGGTTCAGTATAATACTTTGATATACAAACATGTTTGAGTAAAATTAAACCATGTTACAAACATTTTGAACTATTTTTATAACTTAGAAATTTTGCCAAAAACCAAAATCTGTATTTTCCAAAACTTAAAATATGAAATGGAAATCCGATTTTTCCAAAACACATCCAAATACGAAAACATGATATTGAAACAATATTTAAGCATGTTGTATATGGATATAATCCAATATACATGAACGATATATATATCAATGTTTTTGAATGTTTTTGAT
The DNA here is from genome assembly GCA_038442645.1 of Agave tequilana. Taxonomy (NCBI): domain Eukaryota; kingdom Viridiplantae; phylum Streptophyta; class Magnoliopsida; order Asparagales; family Asparagaceae; genus Agave; species Agave tequilana. Next base: position 39,637 of record JAVJIF010006411.1, on the reverse strand, counting down.
ATTAAATCCGAAAATAAGTTGTTTAAATTACCAAAACTCCAAACTCATGAAATAGACTATCAAACTAAGTTTGTTTAAATAGTTGAAGCATACATGTATATAGATCAAATCTAATATATATATTAAACCATGTAAACTTGTTTTGATTCTATCTATTCATGAAAATCAAGATCGGTTAAACCAAAAACCGAAAACCAAAACATGAAACTTTAAACAAGTGTGTTTGTTGTGAACTTGAGCATATCACACTATCTAATCTTTAACAATGGATTTAAACTAACTATTCTATAACAAATCGAGGTCTTCTTGTAGAGCGCCGTCTCCAAGTCGACTCGATTCAAACGTGATCCACCGAGCTTGACTCTAACGAGTGCTAGATATAAACTTTTACGCTCGAGCTCTTGAATCACCATGTGAAAGCTCCAAAACACCTTCGTTGAAGCTAATCACCTACTAATATCTTGGTTAAATATCTGAAACTAAATATCACAAGATTATAAGTAAACTATAACTACATGAGTTAGTCATCATCAAAACTAGAGTGGAAGGCCTCTGGGCCAACAATGTGCACATTCTTGTGCACATCGGTCAACCTGCCAGGTCGATCGCGAGCTGGTTTTGACAGATATTAAGGGACTAAAATGTTCGTTATTTTAACTCTAATAAAATCATATAAGTTCTCATAAATTCTACAAAAATAGGTTCTTATAAATATTTTAAGAATAAACATGTGTGGTCAAAAATCAACACATATTGCAAACTATTTAGACAATTTTTGTGATATAGAATTTAAGCTAAACACAAAATTGGTATTTTGCAAAAACCAAACTTTGAAATGGAAATCTGATTTTTTTCAAACTTGTATAAATACAAAAACATGATATTGAAACACATTTGAACCATATTGTGTGTGGATAGAATCCAATACACATGTAAATGATATATTTAGGTTTTTGACATGAAATCCAAAATAGGTTTTGTTATTACAAAACTCTAAACACATGAATAGGATCACAAAAGTAAGTTTTTCTAAATAAATAAAGCATATATTGATATAGATGAAATCTAATATACATTAAATCATGTAAACTTATTTTGATTCTATCTATTCATGAAAACCATATATATGTATATTCGAAATCCAAAAACCGGTTAAACCGAAAATCAAACATATTGAACTTGTGTGTGTGTGTGAACTTGAGCATATCAACACTAGTCTATCTTTACACAAGATCTAAACACAACTAAATTAAATACAAATTGAAGTCGTCTTGTAGAACTCCTTCTCCAAGCCGACTCGATCCAAACACGATCCAAAGAGCTTGACTCCATTCGAGTACTAGATGCAATCTTGACGTGCGAGCTCTTGAATCTACATGGGTTAGCTCTAAGACTCTTTTATTGAAGCTAAGCACCTACTAAGATCTTTATAGTAAATCTGAAACTATATAAACACAAGATCATTAGTACTATAACTATATGAGTTAATCATCATCAAAACTAGAGTGGGCCTTTGGACCAACAATCTCCCCCTTTTTGATGATGACAAAACTCATGGAGTTATATATGTATGGATTAAAGATAAGCTTCATAGAAGCTCCACCTTAACTCATGCATAGCAATAAACAAATAGATATTCAATGAAATGCATAAACTAAACACAAACATATATACATAAATACGAATATTAAACATACAGATATAAGCTCTCTAAATTCTTCTCCCCCTTTTTGTCAATTCATCAACAAAGGGGTGAGGACAGTCAAACAATAAAAATGTATATGCGATATACATTCATGAAGAGGAGAGACGATAAGTTAGCTCCTCCTGCATGCATGCATTACATGAAGAAGGGATAACTAGACCATAACCCACGTAAAGCATAATATATAATGTATAAGCGGAGATGTTAAGCTCCCCCTACACACGTGTATCACATAAAGAAGAAAGGTTAAGCTCCTCAATATGAGATACACTCAATATAAATCTATATATAGAGAAGATGTTAAGTTCTCCTTGCATATAGGCAGCACAAATTAAAAAATTTTGAAACCACTTTTAAAACAAATTTTGAACCTTCTAGAAGTCAACAAAGTAAATTTTGATACCAATTGAAATTAAATTGTAGTTGACAAAAATGAATGTCGGTATCACTTGAAAAAAATTTAAGATATCAATAGTAAATTTTGATACCAATTGAAAATGAAATATAAAATACATTTTTATACCAATAAAAACCAACTGAAATATTAATTATAATACCAACTGAAATGATTAGCAATTGAAATACCAATTGAAATTAATGTATAAACTCATAAAGATACCAATTAACATTTAGAATAAAATCTAGCTTAACATAAACATAATTTATGCTTTAACAATGTAAAGACAAGCACAATTAAATCATATATATGTATGTATGAAAATGGAAATACAAATTGAAATTTGTAGCATACATATATAAGAAAACAAACATGAGTATACAAAAATAAAATAACATGAAGATCATGTGTATAACTAATATCTACCACCCTACACATGCACAAGTTTAAAAGATATTCAATAAGGGTATATAAGGCATGGTGGCCCATCCAACCGCCCTTTAATGGTAAGAGTTTTCAAAATTTATGATTTGAAAATATTTTAACATATTTGAAAACTCTATCAATTGAAGAATAAAGACTAGTTTTAAAGATAAGTTTGAAACTAGTACAAAATTCTTCAAGTAAGAAATTAAATATAAGTATATCCATGAGAATATGAAAATCACACAATAATTGACACTCAGAATCTATAAAGTACAAGAGATTATCATGAGTAAACAACATGATGTAGAGTGCAAAAATCATATAATAATCATAATCATGAAGATAGATAATGAAGCTCATATGAAATTCTTTTATCAAAAACATAAAAATTCATCAAAACTAAAATTCTCATCAAAATTAAACAAGCATCAAGGTATATGTATGTTTTGTCTATACTAAAGTATACATACATATCCAAATATAGACTAGTCCACAAAAGTATATTGCATGAAGGTAAGTGGCTCTAGAATAAACATGTATATCTATAAGTTTTAGACAAAAAATAATATATACATGAAGCAAAACATCATTTTTATGAAAACATGTAAAAAAATATGGAAAACAAGTATAAATGAAAGAATCATCAAAACTAGATTATACATGTACATGTAATGAGTACAAATAAGAAATGAAGCACAAACACATAATAATCAAGTGTAGCTCACTACTTATACAAGTATAAAACACAAGTTTTAATGAAAACTTCATCTAAACAAGTAATCAAAAATATGAAGTGCAAAATCATAAACAAACATGATCATTAGGGTAAATGCACGTGCTTTAGAGATAGGATATACAGAATAACTAAACTATAGTGAGAATACAAAAATAATAGTCCACATAAACATGGATGTATCTCAAATACTATTTATGTATATCTCAAGTCTAATTAACAGTGTATTTAACATAATAAACATGAAAAACATGAAAACTAATACATGCTAAAAATATTCATATAAAAGCATGTAAATAAAATAAGGAGTTGAGATAGTTACCAAAACCAATAGAGCTATACTCTATGTCTCCAAACCATGGAGGTACTTGTTTGGACACATATATTGCATACATATTATTACATTCCAACATATATTTTGTAATGAATATTGCAAATAACTTGTCTTAATGTCCTAATTCAAGCAGGGTATGACAGTGAGAAGATAATCATGAAATTTATCCAATTAAATTCAAAAGTTCAAAAGAAAGGGGATCGATTCAAATCCAAAGATTTTAGAATCTATCTTTTCTGAAAACTGGATATTTCAGATAAGATAATATTATCTAATTTCAAGAGAAAAATGGATTGTTTGAAGACCCCATCTGTTTCGCTGAAGATAAGTGAATATCTTATCAACTCTAGAAGATAAACTGAAAATCCAAGAGGATAAATGGATAGAGAGAAGATCAACGGATGAGATGAGGCAATTTAGATTCGGATTCAGGCTGGATACAGTTTAGAATTTTAATCATAACTTTCGCTACTGAAACTCAATTCTAATGATTTAAGATACTAAATAAAGAAGACTTAAAGGGCTATAATTCTTCTGTTGATCACTCGTTTCAGTTCTATCATTTGATTAGTGATGTTCGGCAATCAACATACTAACAGCCTGCAGATCATAATTGAATTTCTAGATAAATCAAATCAAGTTTGGAGATAAGGGGAGAATTCAAATTCCAAATTATTCAGATCTTCTTATCTTCATACGCTTTCTATCCCTTTGGTTTTCTCTTATAAATACCCTCATACCTCGAAGGCAAAAGGGGCACCACTCCAGAGAGAGAGCTTTCATTTAGGTTCTTCTTTTCTTCTTCAATGTAAATTTTATTTTCTTTATTTTATTTTATTTTTAGGCTAGAGAGAGTTACATGATCAAAAGAGAGGAAGAGTTATTATAGAGTGACACTATTATAATTCTTTTTTAAGAGACTTATATTGAAGGTGACATCAATGAAGTTTTCCCACTTTTCTTCATCGGACTCAATCTGACCAAGCACCGTGTTCAAATTACTCTTTTTATTTGCTTTGCTTTACTTCATGCTGAGCTAAGTTTTTGTTATGATTCAACGGTAGAGGTAAGTACTCTTTTTGTTTTTTTAGTTCATTTTATAATTCTCTTTTTTTTAGTCTTTCCTTTTTTTTATAAATAAAACAACAACACCACAATCTCTTCTTCTACCATCTACTTCTTAACTTAACATAATAATTTTATTTTCTTTTTATAAAATTGAGAAGATAAATATATATAGTTTTGATAAATTAAAAGAGAGAAACTTACACAACGCTTCCATCACTGTCCCTCTTTATGGATCATGACCCGTTAGCCCTAGGTTACACGGTAGAATTGAGGACCTACCACTATTCTAAATTTCTGTATTTTTTTATGCAGGTTTGGCTCGATCAAAAATATGGCGCCGTTGCCGGGGAGGGACAATAAGTTTTCTTTCTTTTAATTTATTTTAATGAATTAATCCCTTTTTTCTTCTTTGTTTTGGTGTACAGGGCTAATTACAGAAAACTAAAAGCTGCAATAGACATATTGCTACTCTGTGCCTCTGTCCAAGAAGGCAGAGCATCATAGCTCATAACTGTGGTGAACTACTAACTGTAGTCTCTTGCAGGTTGCTTTACAGAGATTAGCTCTCTGCATTTATTAGTTTATCTGTTTAACTCACTCTGTATATATTTCTAATTAATAGTAACTTGCTGCTTTGTAAATGCTAAAAACGCTTAGACCCTTGCATCCTAGGGCATCTATCTATTTCGTTTCTCTATATTACTGTTGAAGAGTGCTGGAGAAAAAGGTACGTCTGCATTGCATATAGCTTAGGAAACACACTTGTATGTTATATAGTTTGGGTGTTATTTTTGCTAAATACTTGCACACGAGCACTAAAACGATCTAAGAGCATATCCTTAAACAAGATAAGATGGGGAAGTCATTACCCTTCCTTAGCCCAAAAACCATCTCCTCACTCACTATCCCAGCCTAACATAAAATTGAGTAGATGTTGGCCCTAGGGACATCTCGGACTCAAATAGGGATTGACCTAAGGGAAAAGTTGTTAGAAGTTGACTCTTGCCAAATTGGTGTCTAAGGTTGGGGATTGAGGGGCGCATAAGCCGTCGCTTAGGCACAGATACCTCCCACCATTCTTGGCCCTACCTGGCCGATTAACTTGTGGTCAGGTTCTGTAATATACCTCCTGTGGATAATCAACAGTTAGGAGTCGTCTAGGTCTAAGCTCTACCCTAACATAGGCTAGATTTTTCTTTATTTTCTTATTTGGTTATTTATTTGTTTTTGTTTTTCCTTGTGAAAATGGATTATAATTACAATTATTCTAATTATAACTCAAATCCATATTTCATCCCAACCTCTTTCAATTCGGATATTACCAACCCAGCATTACAAAACTCTAACCAACCAAGTATGTCAGATTGGTCTTATCCGAATCAAATATGCCCCAATCCCAGTATTATGAATAAGAATGGGACAATCATCACCACTCTTCACCGAGTCAGTGGGGATACAACTCCCCCGAGTCTTACCATCAACAACCTCACCAACAAACAGCTTCATATAGTCCATACTAAGACCAACCTATAGAAGAAAAATCTTCTTTAGAAAAGACTTCTGAGGCCTTTCTTGAGTCCCCATGACAAGTACAAATCATAACGGACTAAATTCTCCCAAACAATTCCTAAATCCAAGATCCTTACTCTAATTTCTAAGTCCAACCACAACAAAAAAGAACCGGTTGACTTAGAAAAGACTATGAAATTCATGATTCAGTCCCAAAATGATTGTATTCAATCTCAAACGGATTGTCTCAAATTTGTTAATAGGCTAGAGGCAAAAATGAGTTATTTAGTCAACACAATTAATGATAGGAATGAGAAAACTCTACTTAAAACATTTTCGACCATTCCTGATTCTCTTTGCTATATTGATGAAGAATCATGGTATATTGGAGATTTTAACCAAGATTCAATTTCACCACATAATTTTGAACCTGACCAAGATCAACCCATTGATAAATTGGCAAGTTTTCATTTTAATGAGATTGAATTTGAAGATGAATGTGACACTGATTCTCAATATTATGATTCAGTTCCACTTTTTGAATCTATGTTGACTCCAGTATCCTTACCAGATTCGGACTTAATTTTAAAGCCAACACTGATCCTATCCCTATAGAGCTTGTACATGAACCACTTTTTTTAGATAGTCACATTCAATTATTGGGAAATGAATGTGAACTTGAATTCTATGATTTGGACCAAACCAATGACCAACTCCAACTCTCGAACCTAAACTTGATTTGAGTTTTATACCCGAGTCAGTATCGGTTCCTATTCTTTTCATTATTGAGCCCAAATCTTCCATTCCACAAAATCACATTTCACTGTTGGACCAAGGTTTAGATCAATATGACTCTGCGATGATATCTCAAGATTGGCCATATAACCGAAAAAAATTCATACTAGGATCTTGCATGATCCTATTCATATTGGGGAGTATAAAATTGCTAATAAGGAAGAGAAAATAAAAGGTGGGTTCCATGAAAATTCACAGTATCTAGATTGGGCAGATACCCTTGGCACAATAAGACCACCCCCGGAACCACCACCTTAAGGTGATAATTTTCCTTCCCTTTCTCCTTTTTCATGTATTATTGCATTTCATTCATACATTGAGGACAATGCATGAGTTAGGTGTAGGGAAGGGTTTACTAACATGCTAACTTCACTAATTAAAAAAAAATCTTTCTTTAAAACTTTTTGAAAAGGAAAATAATACTTTGACTTATTTTTGTAAAAAATTAAGTTAATTTTAAGGAATAAGAGGATCATAATTTGGATTTCTTATACTTGGTCAAAATAAAATTATTTGTTTGATTTTGAGGCTAGAAAGAATAATTGGAAAAGTAATTTACTCTTGATTTTTGCCTTGATGAAATATGCAACTTTATACACTTACACACTTAGGGTTCTAAAACAAAGATTCTTATGCCTTATATAATATATATATATTTACATATATCAAAAAAAAATCTCTGATTAAGCTGGGTATTTGTGCCTCATAGAGTATAAAATTCATGCCTAAAAGTGGTTCATATAAATAAAAATCCTTAGTTTTGTGGCCTTGTTTGCTCGAGTCCTGAGTCCTTGGGGTATTTTCTCACCTGGTGCCCTAAAACTGTCTGGTTTGGGAGTTGACGACTAAGGTTTGTTACATGGGCGAATTAGAAAGCCTAATAGAGCTAAGGGATATTACCGCCATAAATAAAAGAAAACGAAAAAAATAATAAGGCATAAGAGTTAGAGTTGAAGAATCCTGAGCCAAATTTTCATTGTCACAAGGTGCATATGACTTAGGGTAAAATAATAGACTAGATGAGAAATACAATTTTAATCCTTACCTTGATTGAAAATAAGTTTTTGAATAAAGACTAAGTTTAGGAATGACTAAGTCTTGATAATCCTATGACTTATAGATTACTTGAAATTTTACATTAATGCTTAAAATATGTTTTCCTTTCAAAATGTATTTTAAAAAAAATACTAACAATTCATTTCTTTTCCTCATGGATTTTGTGGGTGCAATCAACTGAAAACCCTCATGAGGCAAAACTCGTCGTCTAGGGGAAACCTAGAGGCTTAACGGCTTGTTGCACATGCTAAGTGCAACCGTGATTTCTACGAAAGTAAGTTAGGTTTGGTCAGCTTAGCTTTTTTTTTTCTCTTTGTTTTGCTCAAGGACGAGCAAAAGATAAGTATGGGGGTGTGTTTAGACACATATATTGCATACATATTATTACATTATTACATATATTCTGTAATGAATATTGCAAATAACTTGTCTTAATGTCCTAATTCAAGCAGGGTATGACGGGGAGAAGATAATCATGAAATTTATCCAATTAAATTCAAAAGTTCCAAAGAAAGGGGATCGATTCAAATCCAAAGGTTCTAGAAGCTATCTTATCTAAAAACTTGATATATCAGATTAGATAATATTATCTAATTTCAAGAGAAAAATGGATTGTTTGAAGACCCTATCTATTTCCCTAAAGATAAGTGAATATCTTATCAATTCTAGAAGATAAACTGAAAATCCAAGAGGATAAATGGATGAGAGAAGATCAACGGATGAGATGAAGCAATTTAGATTCAGATTCAGGCTGGATACAGTTTATAATTTTAATCATAACTTTTACTACTAAAACTCAATTCTAATGATTCAAGATTCTAAAGAAAGAAGACTTAAAGGGCTACAATTCTTCTGTTAATCACTTGTTTCATTTCGATCATTTGATAAGTGACATTTAGTAATCAACACGCCAACAGCTTGCAGATCAGACTTGAATTTCTGGATAAATCAAATCAAGTTTGAAGATAAGGGGAGAATTCAAATTCAGAAATATCCAAATCTCCTATCTTTATACGTTTTCTATCCCTCTGGTTTTCTCCTATAAATACCCTTATACATCGAAGGCAAAAGGGGAACCACTCCAGAGAGAGCTTTAGTTTAGGTTTTTCTTTTCTTCTTCAATATAATTTTTATTTTCTTTATTTTATTTTATTTTTAGACTAGAGAGAGTTACATGATCAAAAGAGAGGAAGAGTTATTATAGAGTGACACTATTGTAATTCTTTTTCAAGAGACTTATATTGAAGGTGACATCAATGAAGTTTTCTCACTTTTCTTCATCGGACTCAATCTGGCCAAGCACCGTGTTCATATTACTCTTTTTATTTACTTTGCTTTACTTCATGCTGAGGTAAGTCTTTGTTATGATTCAATGGTAGAGGTAAGTACTCTTTTTATTTTTTTTAGTTCATTTATAATTCTCTTTTTTAGTCTTTCCTTTTGTTTTATAAATAAAACAACAACACCACAATCTCTTCTTCTACCATCTACTTCTTAACTTAACATAATAATTTTATTTTCTTTTTATAAAATTGAGAAGATAAATATAAAAGTTTTAATAAATTAAAAGAGAGAAACTTACACAACTCTTCCATCGCTGTCCCTCCCAGTGGATCACGACCTATTAGCCCTAGGTTACACGGTAGAATTGAGGACCTACCACTGTTCTAAATTTCTATATTTTTTTGTTCAGGTTTGGCTCGATCAGTACTCCCACCAAACATCCTTGAAGGTGATGCATCCAATGTAGTGTCCATCAAGCTCAAACGCATACACCATCAAGGCACCAATACCCTCACGTCAAGTGAGAGCTCATACCTATATCAAATACAATAGGGGTGGATTTTGGTACCTACACTTTCTTGGGTCCATGGGGGTTAGCACCTTTCCTAACCTAAGCAAACTTGTTTACAAAATTTGAATTTTGTATTCTATTATAATAAAATCTTGCAAGGTGCCCCATACGTCCACAATGTGTACAAGTGTACACATGAGCTTACATAAAATCATGTGTATGAGCATGATGAGCATGTGTATGCCGTGAATAGTGTGCATGAATATGAGGTGCATGTTTCTTGTGAAATATGGATTCTAATTTCTTGTGATCCATAACACATTGGCTCAAAGTGGAGCCCAAGCAATCTATATTTTTTTTCAACATGCAAATATCATTATTAATACTTAAAAAAGAAGTGGAGCATGCAACATGTTTGTTAATAGAAGATGAATCTAAGTAGCATGACAAACATGAGAATCAAAATTATTTTTCAAAGAAATATTTTCTTTGAAACTAAATCTAGTTCTTTAGAACTTAAAACAATTTTATTTTTCAAAGAATCATTCTCTTTTAAAATAATTTCAAGTTTTGAAGACAAAACCTCATTTTCCTTCAAAACATCATCACAGTTATTTTTGTTTTTCAAAATTTCATTTTCCTTTAAGACAAGGTCAAGTTGGGTTTTTAAGGAGTCCCTTTCACTTGAAACTTCAAATTTCTCTTGCAAAACCATATCAAGTTTAAAAAATAAATTTTTATTTTCTTCTTTTAATTCAAAACTTTTATTTTTCAAAAGTTTGTATTTTTCAAGCAAGTTTTTACAAAATAAGGAAAGTTCTTCATTTAAGGCATCAACATCCATATTGTCATCACCTGAAGAACTAGCACTATCATCTAGTTGAGTGTTTGAGTTTAGCTCAAGGGAGTCATTCCCTTAGACCATGTAGCAAGCTTGATCGGACTCATCTTCACTAGATTCTTTCTCCATATAGTTTATCGTTCGTAGCTTGGGAGAGGTCAACGTATTCCATACTACAAAAGCGGAATCGCAATGAGAAACCATAGATAAATATTCTTTGCTAAGAGAATGCTTTAGTGCATCTAAGGCTTGGGCAATAACCTCAATGTACTTGTCATTACCAAATAAGTTTTCTTGGTAGTGGCAAGATAGACATGCAAACCTAGGGCTTTTAGGTGAGCACTCATTCTAAACTTTCACATATCGATGTTAGAAGCATCAAACATGGGAGGGGCAAGGTGATCCATGAGTGTATAAACTAAATGTGTGCAAATTCAATACTAGATTAGAAATCCAAGTTCTCATTCCTAGGCTGTTAAACCTAATATCAGGAGCATAGGATCTGATACCAATTAACAATACTCCTAGAGGGGAGTGAATAGGTGTACTAGCTAATCTAATGACAAATGATGCAGAATTAAAAACTAATTGCAACACACTATGTGTAACCAAAAAGTGAAGCCGTATTCCCCGTGAAGGGCTCTGGACTATCTCCTCTAGATTCCTCTAAATTAAGAGTTAAGGTGCTATATGAAGCCTCTTGGTTCAACACAAGTATGGGCACACAAATAATACCAAGCATGTATGAGATATGAATAATATAAAGTAATGCAAGATATAAGAGTGATAGAGTTTAGAGATAGTGGATCAAACACAAACATCAAGATATATTTTGAGGTTTGAGCCACTGCTCCACGTCCCCGTCTTCACACAGAAGAATTTTTCCTATGTTCACACAGGACCTCTCACAAAGAGAACGTCCACCGAGAAATTTGCAATTACAAACTTGGAGTATACAACTCCTCTCTCAACATAACCACCTTTACTCAAGAGGCAAGGCACAAAGCCAAACTACAATCACTTCTACACAAGAGGGATAAAGGCACAAAGTCAACACTCAACCACAATCACCTCCACACAAGAGGGATAAATACAAACCCGAAGCAAAGAAGAGATTACAAACTTGGTGATCATAATAGATCACAAACAACTCTTGATGATCACAATAGACCACAAACAATTTTTCCAGCAAAAACAAGATCCTATAGATAGGATAGATATGATAACTCAAGTGTGAGAAAATAAGGTGTTTGGAAACCAAAATCACAGAGAAAACTACTTGGGAAAAATACTAGATAGAAATAGAAATAAAGATCAAAACCAATTTCCCAAAGACTCTATTTTTCTTTAATTTTCCAACCCTTGAAAAAAAATAAAAGATAGAGATTTGAAGCACAAAAACTCTTTTGAAACTCTTTAGAAAATGGGCAAGATGGCACTAGAAAACTGATAGAAATTCTCTTCTCAAATCGTATACAAAACAGCCCCCAAAACCCCATTATATTAGGCTAGGAGAAAACTAGCCGTTGCAGCCAGAAAAGGTCATTTTTGACCTTCCGATCGATCGGACAACGGTTGAATTCCTAACCATTGAGCCTCCGGACGACCGGACCAAGCCTGTCGGTCGACTGCTCGATCGACCGACATTATCCAAGAGCTGGGTAGTTACAGTCGGTCGATCACCCGCCCTTTTAGGCTGGCCATGTGCACGTTCTTGTGCACATCAGTTGACCGGTCCGGTTGACCGACCACTGTTCCGGTCGACCGTCCGGTTGGTCGCCAGCTGGTTCTGGCAGATATTAAGGGACTAAAACTTTGGTCATTTTAACTCCAATAAAATCTCATAAATTCTCATAAATTTCAAAAAAATAGGTTCTTATAAATATTTGAAGCATAAACATGTGTGACCAAAAATCAACACATATTGTAAACTATTTAAATTATTTTTGTGATATAGAATTTAAGCTTAAACACAAAATCGATATTTTCTGAAAACCAAACTTTGAAATGAAAATTCGATTTTTTTCAAACTTGTATAAATATAAAAACATGTATTGAAACACATTTGAAGCATATTGTGTGTGGATAAAATCCAATACACATGTAAATGATATATTTATCTTTTTGACATGAAATCCATAGGTTTTGTTAATTACAAAACTCTAAACACATGAATATGATCATCAAAGTAAGTTTTTCTAAATATATGAAGCATATATGTATATAGATAAAATCTAATATATATTAAACCATGTAAACTTATTTTGATTCTATCTATATGAAAACTATATATATGTATATTCGATATCCAAAAACTAGTTAAACTGAAAACCAAATATATTGAACTTGTGTGTGTGTGTGTGTGTGTGAACTTGAGCATATCAACACTAGTCTATCTTTACACAAAATCTAAACACAACTAAACTAAACACAAACCAAAATCTTCTTGTAGAACTCCTTCTCCAAGCTGACTCGATCCAAACACGACCGAAGAGCTTGACTCCATTCGAGTGCTAGGTGCGATCTTGACGTGCGAGCTCTTGAATCTACATGTGTTAGCTTCAAGACTCCTTTGTTAAAGCTAAGCACCTACTAAAATCTTGATAGTAAATCTGAAACTATATAAATACAAGATTATTAGTACTATAACTATATGAGTTAATCTTCATCAAAACTAGAGTGATGGGCCTTTTGGACAATATTAATAATTTCCTACATCAACGCCCTAGCTATGAAGATTTAGTTTATGATAAATAAATTGCAAATCAAAATAATAAACATTTTTTTATCTTCATATAGTAAATTAAAAGAGAAAGAGAAAGGATAACACCATTTGAGGGTCACGTCTAATCCTTAGTTGCCGCTTCTCCTCTGATCTTCTTCTTCTAAAGCACGAAAATTTCTTCTCCAAAAGCCAGAATTTTATATAAGAAAGAGAAAAACTAAAACCTAAATTACAAAAGATGTTTCTATATTTTTGTTGATGAGATTATCGAGAGATTGATGAGATTCATACAATTACAGGAGATTTTAGCCTTTTATATAGACTTTAGAGCCAATTCAATCAGGTACATATTAGGACTTCTAATCCTACTTTAGTTTGGTTTGGTAATTCAATCCTGAATTGATCTGCAGACAGCTGAACTTGATTGCTAAATGCGGCTTGAAAAATGATTGAATTAGGAAATAGTGTCAATATAAGAATTGTAGCGCTTTAAGTCTCTTTCCATAGCATCTTGAATCATCAGAATTGAATATCTGTAGCGAAAGTTATGATCAAAATACTAAATGGTGTACAGTCTGAATCTGAATCTGAAACAGATTTCTGCGCTCTGTTGAACAATCGACGGCCAGGCAGCCAAAAATTTAGCTACCCAGTCAAACTTTGACTTGATTTGACCTAAAACTTTTGTTAAATGCTTTTTCATATTTTATAGACTCTTTTGACCAGTCTATTAGGTCTCTGAATTCTGAATCTTGAAATATACTGCTACAATCATCTCTTTAACCTCATTTTCTTCTTTTCCATCTCTTTTTTCTAATTTATGCTCTTGACCTAATTTCTGTATAAACATAGACAAAAACACCCATGAAACATTAAATGTGTAACAAAAGTGGTACAAAATATAGATGATAATCAGAATTATCACATACCTAACTTTTGCTAGTCCATAGAAAAATTCCTAATCTAAAAAGAAAAAGAAAAATTAAAAATCCTAAAAATAAAATAAAAATCCTAATTCACTTTTGTAGGAATCACGATTGCACGTAGCACATACAAAAGACCGTTAAATCCCTAGGTTACCCTAGTGGACGAGTATTGTCTCGTGAGGGTTTACATCGAATATACCCACAAAATTCCCAAAATTCAAAGAAAAGAATATAAAAAGATTAAGGAATAAGGATAAAGAAAAATAAGGATAACTGAAAATAAAGAAAGATAAAAATAAGTAGAAAGAAAAATATTTTTAAATCAATAAGTATTACTAGAAAATAAGTTCAATTGTTTTCATAAGTAATCTTTTTCAAGTTCAATCTCTTATCAAGAAATCCCATCTTCTTATCTTAGATATTTAAATCCTAATATATCCCACTATCTTTCCTAAGTTTTCTGATCATATGAATTTTTGTGAACATGTGATAGCTCTTAACTTGAGATTTTGATTAAAACTTTTCATACTTAAACTTTTTTCTTTTTTACAATATAGAAGTTTAGAAGTATTATCACTTCGTTGCCCTTTAAGTACTTCTTCTTTTTCTTTTTTTATTCATACATATAACACATTCAATTATCTTTCATATAAATATCAAGGCTTCATGAGGCCAAGATACCTAACTAATTTATCATTAGACTTGTTATATATATAGTTTTTTTATATATTTTTTCAACTTACCTAACTATCTTTTACGAAATACTAAGGTTTCTTGAGGCCAAAGTATTTAGCTAATCAATAATTAAGTTTTTTTTATTATTTAAGTATTAAGTAATCCTCATTATCCCCAGCTTAAAGTAATGTGCAAGTGTAGATAAGATGCATATTCATGAAAACAAATTTTAGATGGTATTCAAATTTCAGATTTTTCAGCTCTTCTCAAAGAATTAAGGAATCTATCAATTGATAACCCTTATCTAATTCAAATTATATGGTCACTAAATTTCTTAAAACTAGATTAACTTACTAAAATTTAAAAAAAGTTCAGTTAGTAAAAGAAAAAAATCTAGAAAAAAAATCCTAAAAAGAAAAGAAATAAATAAAAAGATTCTAACCTAAAAATAAAGAAAAAGTAAAATAAAAAAATCCTAGACACCTCCCCCATGCCTAAAGCATGATATGTCCTCATGTAGTACAAGATGAATTCATATCCCATGTAAAATAGCAAATAACTATTACTCCCAAAAATTAACTTATCCTAATTGAAACTTGTAAAAGAAATAAATAAACATGTCTATAAATTTGCAAAAAAACAGTCATGTTCATAAATAACTCATTGGAGAAATACTTATTTAGAAAAAAAATTTGAACTTGTAATTCTGAATTTGTTCAGCTACATAGCCATAAACCCAGCCGTACTTTTGACTCTTTTGATCCTCAAAATTTTTTGACAACTTTGTTTCTTCAAGTTAGTTCATCTTATAGTTCTATTTCTAATTTGAAACTCTGGTTCTGGGCTAGGGTATAGAAAAAGAAAAAGAAAGAAAAAAAATAGTTAGTATTCATATTTACAACAAATTAATCTCGTTACCTTTATTCATCGATTCCGTCCACGAGAACGCTTTCCACTTTCCCATTGCGCTCTCTTCAGAGGAGATTTAGATGTGCTCAACCTCTTCGTCAACTTCTCATTGAGTCTATCCAATTTGCTTTTTGTTTTCTTCAATTTCGATCTATGCTCATTTTGATTGGTCCTCTATAAACTTTTCATGCAACGGATCATCTCGTCATCTGCAGCATTATGTGGCAACATATCGTCAACCTACAAAGAGACACATCCAAATTATTAGACAAATTTTGAAACTGTAAAAACTTGGTGATGCATCAAGTAAAGTCTTTTTAAAAGATTGCTCAATTGGTGTCACATCAAAAGTGTAGATACTCAAATCAAGTTTATTTCTTTCAAAAGGAACTCTTGCTTTGAGTACACCTTTCTCAACTTTAGGTTCTTCACTTCTTAGTGGGATATCTGGAGAAAGTTCTGGAACATACAGAAGCTCTGGTTCAATAGGAGGACGGCTGTCCAGCCGAAAGTTCGGCTGTGTAGCCAAATTTTCTAGGCAGATGATGTTGAAATTTTGCTCCAAGTTTTTGTATCCTTTTTCTGGTATGTGGTTTCGGTTGATATCTCTTGTGCCTTTTGTATTGATAAATCTGATACAAGTTTCTTCTCATAATAATCAATCAACCACTTGAGATCCTCTATGTCATTTTCTTCTTCCTCCTTACATGCTTCAGCCTCTTTGATGCTTGATCCTTCATCCTCAAGTGCTTCGGCCTCTTCAAAAAATTCTTGTGGTTGCCCTGAGATGATTTTCTCTTTTTGCCCCTCGTGATCTACCTTGGATTTACTTTGCAAGGAACGTGAAACTCCATAAAACTTTTGAAAGTTCTATTTAAGCTTTTCATAGTTTCTTTCAAAATGAACTTCTTCTCTTGAGGTACAAAGTATTGAGGCTCGATAACATGATGGTTGTCGCTCCACAAAGAATTTTTATGATTTTCTCGAGCAGGATTGTAGATGTAGGTATTGAGAAAATATGGACAAACCATAGGATCATGATTTCCTCCACAATACGAACATGTTTGCATTGGCTCAAATCTTTGTGAGGACCATTGATAGTTGTTGTACTCCATAGACCTGAAAAAAAAGAAAAAGAAAGAAACAAAAATAAAGATAATGATAAATTTTTCTAAGTAAAATTAGAGTCAAACGATATTGATATTAATAAAGATAAACAATCCCCGGCAACAGCGCTAAAAACTTGGTGTGAATCGAATGGCAAGTGCACCAATCATTTACAAGTAATAAAAAGATAGAGTAGAGTCGCGAACCCACAAGGATTGTTATCTAATTAAGTACCAATAGTATATTAACTCAAAGTTTTATTTGAAGGAAAGATATAAATTTGAAAGTGAAATAAATAAAAAGATGTTGGTTTTAGATAGAAAAATCACAAGGGCAATTGATTTTAATAATTAATAATCTGAATTAATAAGTTGATTATGCTAATAACTACATATTACTTATGTTAACAATCAAAAGTCCTTATCTTAACTAATATTCTCTCTCGAGTAATATTAATTCTAACTTCTAATACAAGAACCTACAATCTCTCGATCTAGTAGATTTATAAGTTAGAGGAAGCATTAAGCACGGTGAATTCTTATATAAGATTGCATAACTTCTACATCTCAACTTATCAAGTTGTGATTTCTATTCTAATGAAGTATTGCTAAATTATCTCCTCTCGATCTCAAACCTAGCCTTCTATATAATTGTAACGACCCATTCTCAGAATAGTACTTAGATACGTATTCAGATTTTTCAAACATATTTTTCAATTTTATTCTCACATTTGTTTTGTTTTATGATTAATTATGTGATTATCTTGCATTGGATCCGGATTCGTGGACTCGGAGTCAGCCCTAATCTGAACCGGGGACCCGATCCTAGTATATTACTTGATTTAGTCTTTTTAGTAGTCAGATTTGACTAATTTTGGTTTTAAATACTATTTTTCAATATTTTAGAATTTTCATGATTTTCCAAATTTTTTCTAAATTATTTTTATAAAAACCCTAAAATTGGGACTAATCGGTACCGCTGGTTTATTCTTAGATTTTTAATTTATAAATGGAGTCAAATTTTGAGAAATTATTTTCATATATTTTCTTAGAATAATTATTTACTATTTTAATACATTTTTTGGGGATTTTCAGAATTTAATAGATTTCGGCCAGATTTGGTGTCGACCGATATCGACGGTCGATTCCAAGATTTTTAATTTGAAAATCATAAAGAATTTCTTAAAACAGATTTCACCCTAATTATTATAATAATATTCTTGATTTTTGAGAATTTTTGCGGGTCGTTCTGAGATACTTAATTTTCGGACGATTCCGGTATTTTTCCGAAGTTTTCCGCATCCTCAACTGAATCCGGGGAATCTACCACTCTAATTATTTCCAATTTTTCTAATTAAGTATTTTCCTTTTTTTCTTTTTTCTTTTTCCTTTTTCTTTTCTTCCTTTTCCTTCCACTATATTCTAAAACATTCTCCATTCTTCCATTACATTCTATACCTTTCCACCAAAATATCTCCTCCAAAATATCCCAAACCACTCAACTCCCCTCTCCTATCACCATGGCTGGCTAAGGCCACCTCACCCCTCTCCATTTTACAAAAAAAACCCTCACCATAATTCTTTTTCCTTCTCCTTTAACGCCAACTCCAAATACAACCCCCTTTTCTTCTTCTTTCCTTTTCATTCTCCATCAAAAGCCTAATCACCACTAACTTCTCCTTCATCTTCACCACAATCACCACAACTACAACTTCTACATATCCTTTCCACCATCTTCCTCCTCCTCCATCTCCATTTATTCCACCACAACTCCAAACTCCACCATACCAACCTCCATCTCTTTAACCTTCTCCAAAACTACCACCACCACTTTACCCTACCACAAAACCGCTATCCGACCACCTAAACCTTGGCCAATCACCATGCTTGGCTAGGCGCCGAGCCCCCCATCTCCAGCAACATCTCTGGTAACTATTCCGGTGACATCTCCACCACCTTCATCAATGTCACCACCACCATCTTTACTATACCATTTTCATCACCATCTATTCTTCTCCACCACCACCACCATCACTTTCACCATCATAACACCACCTCCATCACCACTACTTCAACCTCCAATATCACCTTTGTCATCACCTCCTTCACTTTCTTTTCATTCCTCCATCAAAATCAATCTCCTTCACCAAATAATACCACCACCAACGCCTTAACCCTTCCCTTCTTCTCTCCCTCCTCCTCCTTGAGGCTGGCCACCACTCAGTGGTGGTGCACCTCCCTAGGGTCGACAGGCACCAAGAGGCCAAACTCTCGTTCGCCTCTCGCTTTGGTGTTCCCCACTATGGTGTTCGTGCTTTCAGTGTTTCCGCAGTTTTAATCGTGTTTGTACTTAGGTTAGTGTTTTTTTCTCGCATCATTGAGCTTGTACTGTATTTGGATTTGTGATGGGTTTGTGTATATGGTCTTGTGTAATCCAGGTTGTATGCATGTACTGATATCATGTGCTGTATCATGTGTTCGAATGCTTGTAATAGTGTAAACGACATGATATTTGTACACGTGTTGGTACTAACCATGCATGAACTCATGTATAGCCTTTGGGGCTTTCGCCCATTCCTGGGATGGCTACCCAATTGATTTTAGGCCTGCACCCTTATGGGTTTCATGGTAGCTATCGAGGATGCGCTTAAACCCCGGACTTACTTCAGCCCTTATGGGCTTACACACAGCCTTCAGGCTTCACACACTATATAAATAATCTAGTTACTGCCTATTTATATGCATAATTGTGTGGTACTAACATCTTGTGCAGGTACCCCTGTATCGACACTGGGTTTCTACCCACTCCCGGGTTAACTACCCAATTCGTTGTAGGCCTACACCCTTATTGGTTTAGTGGTAGCTGCCGAGAGTGCGCTTAGACCCCGAGCGTATTTCAGCTTCCGGGCTCTCACCCACTTCCTCATAAAAGGAGTGCGTTTAGACCGTCAGGTCTCTCAACTATGCCTAGTAGGCATCTTTAGCACCCAGCAATTTATGCACTAGATTTGCCTAGACGAGATGCTGCCGGATATTCTACTCACATATTAAGTTGAGTCGTTCCGGTAACTCTGCCAAGCGCTTTAGTGATTAAACATTGTTTGCTGTCCGTGCCTCCAGCTTGCTCGACTCTGCTTGATTGTGCTCAGTTATTACTCTATCACTTCCCATGTACATACTTGATATGTTACCACTTGACATGTTATTTCCTGACACCTGTCTGTTTCACTTAACAACTGATGTGTTATCACCTGACATGCTACTGCTTGACACCTGCTCCTATTATGTTATCTCTTATCACCTGCCCCCTTTTATGACATGACCTATTACTTGTCACCTACCTGATCACTTGTCATTGTCATGTTAAAACCTGATACCTGTTATGATTAACTGTACTCATAATTATCACATTACGGGAATGTAGTACCTGATCTCTTATTATGTACTCCCATTATGCTTATTATGTACTCCTGTTATGACCAGTTATGTTCTTACTCATTTCCAAAATCTGATAGTTATGTTTAATAGGCTATAAAAAGGACAACCTACACTGGGAATAGGGGAAACGATGAATGCCGGTATGATTCCTTATTATAGTGGTGGAATACTAAACTGATGATTCGTGTTAGGGAAATTTTAGGCCCCCAGAAGATGCGTGTTAGGGAGATTTCAGGCCCCTAATGGCTGTGTCCCGGGCAGACAAGAACCACTATAAATATGAGCTATCAGTTCTTCATTAACTTTTAATAACCAACCTCAACTTATTTATATATGGATGTATGTGTGTTCAGATGTACACCAGGACACATACCTAGATATATGAGTCAGACAAGTAATAATAATAAGATGCCAAGATAATAATTTTTTATGTTGCTTTTCAACTTGGTTTTATCACTTGTTTTACCACAATTGCTTTCATCGAGTTTTATGATCACTTCTCATTTCATACTGATTCCTGGTTATCACTCATTACTTGATGTCTCATTCATATATAGTGTGCTTTTGCTCACAACACAATTTTCAGTGCGTGCTTTGATTCAAATTTATCGATACACGTGTGCTTGACCATGTACACCATTTGGCATTTGCATCACTACTCGTTGGGAAGTTCTGACTCCCCTGAATCCTCATGTCCAGGTCTCAGAGCTTCGAGCTGGTAAATTCATCTTGCTGATCAGAGTGGTGCAACGGAAGTGTAGTGGATCAGTTGAAGACCGTCTAAGGCCCTATCCTTCCAGGCCCCCTTTTCATACCTTGAGTTTTCCCTTTGTGACTCGTGAGCATCTTTTGTACAATTCATACTTGTACATCTCTTTGTATTCTCGCATTTGCGCCTATCAGTGATGTAATATTGTTGTAATATTGTGTCACATCCTGTGATAACTTTGTAATTGTACTCATATGTGGGAATATATAATGCACCACGTGCTTCCGTACTCTGATTCTTACCTGTATTGATGCTTAGCGTATATATGAGAGGGTATTTTTGACCTACTTATATACGTCGCAGTAATGTCTCTGTACCCACGGGATCGGAGCGTTACAATAATTGTGCATATCTATTAATAACATGAAGAACGAGAATAAAACCTTAACATGAATAGAATCTAACATGAAGAACAGAGTAGTAACATAGAACTAACACAAAACAACATGATTAAATTTTTATAAAATTGCCTACATCAACACCCTAACTATGAAGATTTAGTTCATAATAAATAAATTGCAAAGCAAAATAATAAACATGATTTCCATCTTCATATAGTAAATTAAAAGAGAGAGAAAGGATAACACCAATTTGGGGATCACGTCTAATTCTTAGTTGCTACTTCTCCTCTGATCTTCTTCTTCTAAAGCACCAGAATTTTTTCTCCGAAAACCAAAATTTTATATAAGAAAGAGAAAAAACTATAACCTAAATTACAAAGGTTGTTTCTATATTTTTATTGATGAGATTATAGAGAGATTGATGAGATTTATACAATTACAAAAGATTGCAGCCCTTTATATAGACCTTAGAGCCAATTCAATTAGGAACACATTAGGACTTCTAATCCTACTTCAGTTTGGTGTGGGAATTCAATCCTGAATTGATCTGAAAAATAGCTGACATTGATTGCTAATACAGCAAATGATTGAATTAGGAAACAGTGTCAATAGAAGAACTGTATCCCTTTCGGTCCTATTTCTATAGCATCTTAAATCATCAGAATTGGATATCTATAGCAAAAGTTATAATTAAAATACTAAACAGTGTACAGTTTGAATCCGAGTCTGAAACAGATTTTTGCTCTCTGTTGAATAGTAGATGGCCAGGCAGCCAAAAATTTGGCTACCCAGCCAAACTTTGACTTGATTTGATCTTAAATTTTTGTTAGATACTTTCTCATATTTTATAGACTCTTTTGACAAGTCTATTAGGTCTCTGAATGTCTGAATCTTGAAATATACTGCTGCAATCATCTCTTTAACCTCGATTTTCTGGTTTTTCATCTCTTTTCTCTAATTTGTGCTCTTAACCTAATTTCTGCATAAACATAAATATAAACACCCATGCAGCATTAAATGTATAACAAAAGTGGTATAAAAGTAGTACAAAATATAGATGATAATCACAATTCTTAGATAACATGTCAGAGGTTAGGCATCAAGTGCTAGCATGTCAAAGTTTAACACATCAAGCGAAAGCATGGTAAGCAATAGCAGATACTAACTGACAATGCAAGCAGTTGCAAGCAAGCGAATATTCAAGCGGAGCTAAGCAAAGCTAGAGGCATGGACAGCGAATAGTGTTTAAACACTAAAGCGCTTGGCAGAGCTACCGAAATGACTTGACTTAAAATGAGAGTCTAAATCTAACAGAGTTCTGCATAAGTGAGTCTAGTTATAAGGCGCTGAGCACTAAACACGCTTACTAGGTGGAGCAAAAGAGATCTGACGGTCTAAGCGCACTCCTCTTTCGAGAAAGTGGGCGAGTGCCCGAAGGCTAGAGCATGCCTGGGGTCTAAGCGCACTCTCGGTAACAACCACGAAACCTATAAGGGTGCAAGGCCTAAACCTATTTGGTAGCTAGCCTGGGAGTGGGCAGAAACTCAGAGTCGGTACATGGGTACCTGCACTATTAGTACCACATATGCATAAATATGATGTCATCTATACTATTATAAGCATTACAGTATATCAGTCCAATACAAGCCATGACATGTCCACGGAATGCAACATATCCATACCCGTACAATCACACCGGACTGATACAAAATATAACACAATATGAAATCTAATACGAGCTCAATATTGTAAGGAAAGCCACTCACCTAAACTATAATTATAGAGGAAAATGTCCGGGACTTTGGGAGTTATGCGCGCACGAACACCTGGTGAGGAAAACCATGAAGCAAGAGAGAAAAAGGGGCTTGGACCCTTGGTGGCCACCGACCTTAGGGAGGTGTGCCATCACCTAGGGAGGCTAAAGGGGGTTGCCGGCCGGCTTTGGGGAGAGAGGAGAGGGAGAGTGGAAGAGGGTGGTGATGGTATTTGTAGTTGGTGGTAATGGAGGAGTTGGATTTTGAAGAAGAAATGAAAAGGAAGTGGAAGAACGTGATGATGATGGTAATGTTGGAGGTTAAAATAAGGGTGATGGAGGTGGTGTTGTGATGGTGAGAGTGAAGATGGTAGTGATGGAGAAGAATACAAGAGGGGGTGATGATGATGGAGTTGTTTGTAGTGGTAAAGTGATTGTCAGAATAGTCGCTGAAATTGTCAGCGGAGACATCACCGGCGTAGAGGGGGCCAGTCCTAGGCTTAGGGTGGTGGCTGGTCTAGGTGGAGATGGAGTGGAGGTGGTTTGGTAGAAGGATTTCTTGGTGATGTTTATTTTGGAGAAGGTAAAGGAGATGATGTAAATTTGGTAGAGTTTTGGAGTTTGTAGTGGAATAAATGGAGATGGAGGAGGAAGAAGATGATGGAGATGTGTTGTAGGGGTTGTAGTTATTGTGGGGTTGAAAGAGGAGTGGGTGGTTATAGGGTTTTGATGGAGAAATGAAGGTGAAAGGTGAAGGAAATGGAGTTGTTTTGGACTTAGAGTTTAGAGGAGAAGGGAAAGGATTAGGGTTAGGGTTTTTTGTGAAATGGTGAAGGGGTGAAATGGCTTGGCCAGTCTTGGTGATAGAAGAGGAGTGATGAGTGGATTGGGATATTTGGAGGAGATATTTTGGTAGAATGTTGTAGAAGTAAGTAAAAGTATTTAGAAGTTGTTGGAAGGAAAAGGAAGGAAGCAAAAAGAAAAAAAAGAAAAAGAAATGGAAAAAAGTAAAAAATATTTAGAATAAAAATGAGAAATAATTTGAATGGTGGAATCCCGGGTTTAGTAGCAGATGCAAATTTTTTTGGAAAATACCGGAATAGCCCAAAAATCAAGTTTCTCAGAATAATCCCAATAATTCTCTAAAATAAAGAAAATTAATTGAGGATCATGGCCAAACTAAATTCAAGAAATTTGTTCCCATTTTTAAATTAAAAATCTTGAAATCTATTGTCGATACCAGTCCACCGAATCTGGCCGGATTTTGATAATTTAAAAAAGAATCTCAAAAAATGCATTAAGATAGTAAATATTATTCTAAGAAATAATGTGAAAGTGATTTTTAGAAATTTGACTACTTTTGTAATTTAAAATTCTGAGCATCGATTAGTGGTACCGATCAATAACGATTTTTAGAGTTTTTATAAAAATAATTCAAAATTTTTTAGAAAATCATGATAAATCCCAAATATTGTTAAACAGTGGTTGAAATTAAAATCAGTCAAATCTTACTACCAAAGAGGTCAAATCAAGCAGTTTCTCTATATGAGCATAAATAAATACGAGAAAATAAGAAAATACGCTCGAAAAATTGGGATACGTATCGGGTACGTATTTCAGGGATGGAGTGTTATAAAGAACATGGGTGTAACTGATTGGAATGAGAAATTGAATTAAAAATAGTTTAAGAGTTAGCAAGTCTTAGTCTCGTTTCAATTTAACCGCGTAGCAAAGTATAGTTTACTAATCATCTACCACAACCCATAGTATTAGTCTCAAATAATGAATATCATATTGAAATAATAAACATCCACCCTAGATTATTAATTGCTATTCCAGCAAGATGAATAATATTGGAACCCTAACTAGTGTGCACTAATAATGATTAAACAGTTGTTCATCCTAATTTCAAAGCATAGTATAAGAGAAGTTTAACTTAAAATTATGCTATCAAAGTTTTTAAGTATGAATTATGAAGAACCATTAAAAAGTGTAACCTAGATTAAAGTGAACCTAATCAATTCATCTTCAAGAAGATATTTTTAATTCTAGGGTTTCTAATAGTAGATGACAATCAATTCACTTTTTTTAAACTAAACTAGGGTTGATCGAGAGATTAGCAAGCTATGATTTTAATTTAGTTATTCATCTTTTTTTATGTTATTTTTAAGTTTTTATGTGGAATCAAAAGAATTGCAAGAAAATAAAATAAGGAAATAAAACAATTAATCTAAGCAGGAAAGCGGAATTAAATTGCAAAGAAGAAAATAACCTTTATTCGGTGTTACTGACCAATTTACAAAGCTCCTCGTTCTACAAAATAATCTTCTTCAAATAAAAACAAAAATACAAGAAATTTCAGAAATAGAAAAAGATCTAAAGAAAAACCTTAACTTCAGTCGCTGGATGCCCTGGCTTTGTTGCTCTGCAGGGGTATTTATAGGAGATATAGGAAGTAGAGTCCCAGTACAACTCTCCCACGAAACCTCGTAACCAAACTCATCCAAATAGCCGCGGAAACGCGGCCATAAAGCGTGGCAAATGGCCACGCGCTTTCTTGGGTGGCCTCCTCTGGTCCGTTCATCTGGGATTCTCCTTTTAGATTCTGTATTTAAACCTTCTATCTTGAGAACTCGAGATAACTTGGGAAGCAAGTTATCATAAATCCGAATTTGTAAAAGAATTTTTATCTTTAAACTTTTCTCCTTTTATCTTTAGCCTTGTCTTGCAAGAAACTAGGGTTGAGTAGAAGTCTATCTCATCTTATCCTTTTCCTCCTCTTCTAGCAATTAGGAGTTCTATTTTATCCTTCCTTTTCCTCCCTTAGATTTTAAATAAATAATTTAAAATCCAAGTTTAGATTAGGTTAGATAATGTAGAAACTTCTAAATTACTACAATTTTTGCATATAGGCTTTTTGGGCTTTATTCAGGCTTTATTTCTTTATTTTTTTAATTACTCAAGGCCTGCACACATTAAACAATAAAACATTAGTAATAGTGCATAATAAAAGAATAAATAGGGAAATATGATGGTAAATGTGATGATAAATATGCACTTTTTACTACCTATCACACCCCCACACTTATCTTTTTACTCGTCCTCAAGTAAAAATTAAAAAGAAAGATAAAAAGAAAAGAAAAACTAATCTATCCTAACTCACTTTCGTAGGCATCACGGTTGCACTTAGTATGTGCAACAAGACGTTAAACCCCTAGGTTACCCTAGAGGACGAGTGTTGTCTCGTGAGTGTTTTCAGCGGATTACACCCACAAAATCCATAAAAGGAAAATGTTAGTGAATTAGTTAAATTATTTTATTATTTAGTTACTTATTTTGAAAAAGGAACGAAATATTTGAAATATGTTTGAAGAAACTAAGTAATCTATAAGTTTTAGGATTATCATTTTTATTCATTCTTAAACTTAGTCTTTATATAATAATTTGTTATCAATTTTAGGTAAGAATCAAAATTGAATTTTTGTATAGTCTCTTCGTTACCCTAAGTCATATGCATCCTTGTGAATCTTTACTAGGAATTCTTTAACTTGGACTCTCATGCCTCTTTATTATTATTTTCTCTTTTTTTTACTATTTTTTTAAATATGTATAACTCATCTAATTTTCTTATGTGTAAGTATCAAGGCTTCTTGAGGCCCTCATACCTAACTAATTGACTATTAGATGTGTTAGTACAAACATAAATAATATTTCTTGGTTTTCTTAGGCTTTCTAATCCACCCATCTAGCGAACCTAAGGTCGATGGCTCCCAAACTTGTTGGTTTTAGGGCACCGGATGAGAAAACACTCCACGGACTTAAGGATTCGAGTGAACTAGGCCACAAAATTAAGGTCTTAATTTATAAAATCACCGTAAGACGTGAATACTTATGCTTCTTGAGGCACATGTATCCAGCTTCATTTATATATATATATATTTTATAAGGCACAAGAGTCTTTGTCTTAGAATCCTAAATGTGAAAGTGTATTAGGAATGCCCATTTCATTAAGGTAAAAATTAAGACTAATTAATTATTCAATTTTTCCTCCTATACCTAAAAAAATCCAACAATTTATTTTATTTTGACCAAGTTTTTAGAAATCCTAATCATGATTTTTCTAACTCTTAAAATTAACTTAGATTTCTTTCAAAAGATAAGTCAAAATACTGTCTTCTTTTTGAACTATGTATCTAAAAAATTTTATTTTTTAATATTTTATTTTTTTATTTTTATTGAAATTTTTTATATATATATATTTCATTTATTTATTTTTTTGTTTTTTCCGTAAAATTAAGGTTTACCCTCCCCCACACTTATCTCATGCATTGTCCCCAATGTATGAATGAAATGCATGAATGCATGAATTGGTAGAGAGATAGAGTTACCGATGTATTGGGTCAAAAAGATCCATGGCTGCATTTACTTCCGGTACTGATTCCAAAAATATTTTAAGACGTTAACCATTTACCTTGAATACATTTTAATTTTTTGGGTCGTATATCTCTATGGCTCCGTGTGGAAACACAGTCTTAATAATGAAAGGCCCTGTCCATCTTAATTTTAACTTGCCGGGAAAGAGATGAAGTCTAGAGTTATAGAGTAACTGTTTTTGTCCTTGGACTTAAGTTTTTCTAGTGATGACCTTATCGTGAAAAACCTTAACCCTATCTTTCATAATTTTCACATTTTCATATGCTTCGTTCCTCAACTCCTCAGGTTCAGAAATTTGCAATTTCTGAAGTTCACCGGCCTTATCTAAATCAAAATTCATCTTCTTAATTTCCATAAGGCTCGGTGCTCTAACTCGACAGGAAGGTGGCAAGCCTTTCCAAAGACTAGTCTATAAGGAGACATTCCTAGAATCATTTTAAAGGCGGTCCTATATGCTCATAAGGCATCTTCCAATTTGGTGGACCAGTCCTTCTTATTTTGATTCACAGTTTTCTCCAAGATAAGCTTAACTTGCCTATTAGAAACTTCTACTTGTCCACTGGTTTGAGGATGGTACAGTGATGGCATATTTTCATATAAGAGCTTCAAAAGTTCTATTGCAAAAATGTGTACCATTGTCACTAATTCTGGCATGAGGGGTTCCAAAGCATGAGAAGATGTTTTCTTTCAAGAATTTGACAACAACTTTATTGTCATTTGTCTTGCAAGGACGGCTTCAACCCATTTAGATATGTAATCTACAGCCAACAAGATGTATTGGTGCCCAAACGAATTAGGGAAGGGACCCATAAAATCAATGCCCCAAACATTAAAATGTTCTACTTCTAGAATTGGATTTAGGGGCATCATATTACATTTAGAAATCCTTCCTATCATTTGGCATCTTGTGCAAGTTTTGCAAAAGTCAAATGCGTCTTTAAACAAAGTGGGCCAATAAAAGCCACTTTGTAGGATCTTTTCGGCAGTTTTGCGGGGACCAAAGTGTCCACAGCAAGCAAATTCGTGACAAAAGGCTAAAACGATTCTAGTTTCCTCATCGGGAACACATCTCCTAATATTTTGGTCACACAATACTTGAAAAGGTAAGGATCCTCCCATATGAAATACCGGACTTGAGACAAGAATCGGTATCTATCCTGTTTTGACCAATTTGGGTGTTTGGTTTGTGACTAAGTAATTAACTATGTCGGTAAATCATGGTTCCATAGAGATGGCTAGAAGTTGTTCGTCGGGAAAATTATCATTGATGGGCAGTTTGTCGGAAGGTGCGTTTGGCACACGAGAGAGATGGTCTGCGACGATATTTTCAACACCCTTTTTATCTCAAATTTCGAGATCAAATTTCTTGAAGGAGGAGGATCTAACGAATGAGTCGGGCCTTCGCATCCTTTTTGAGCATTAGGTATCGAAGTGCAGAATGGTCGGTGAATATTGTGGTTTTGGTCCCAAGTAGGTATGGTCGGAATTTCTCCAAAGCGAACACTACTGCCAAGAATTATTTCTCAGTTGTAGTATAGTTCACTTGGGCATCATTGAGTGTCCTACTTGAATAATAGATCACATGTTGCCTGTTATCTTTGCGTTGTCCTAAGACAACGCCTATCGCAAAATCTGAGGCATCGCACATGATCTCAAAGGGGTTGGACCAGTCCGGAGGTGAGATGATAGGTGCAGAGATAAGTTCTAATTTTAACTTCTCCCACGCGCTATAACACTTATCGTCAAAGATGAAGGGCACGTCTTTAGCTAAAAGGTTTGTAAGGGGTTTAGCAATTTTGCTAAAATCCCTAATGAACCTACAATAAAACCCGGCATGTCCTAAGAAAGAACGAATGTCCTTCACGCTTCGTGGGATTGGAAGTTTGGCTATGATCTCCCATTAGCCTTATCCACTTTGATCCCTTCCCTAGATATCTCATGACCTAGGACAATCCCATGCTGCACCATAAAGTGGCACTTTTCCCAATTTAGGGTCAAGTTCTTTTCGGTGCATCTATTCAATACTAGCTCTAAGTGATGGAGACATTGGTCAAATGAATTTCCATAGACAGAGAAGTCGTCCATGAAAATCTCTAAGAAGCGCTCGACCATGTCAGAGAAAAGGCTTAACATACAATATTAGAATGTGGCGGGGGCATTGCATAGGCCGAAAGGCATTCAGCGATAGGTAAATGTCCAAATGGGCACGTGAACGTTGTCTTTTCTTGGTCCTCCAGGGCTATTGGGATTTGGTTATATCCTGAGTAACCATCGAAGAAACAGTAATACTCATGGCCCGCTAATCGTTCGAGCATTTGGTCGATAAATGGGAGGGAAAAATGATCTTTTCTAGTGGAAGCGTTCAACTTGCTATAGTCTATGCATACTCGAACTTTGGTAGGTAGTCGTGTTTGTACTAACTCTTACTTGTCGTTTTCTACCACAGTAAACTGGACTTCTTAGGGACCACATGCACTGGGCTAACCCATTCGCTATCAGAAATGGGATAAATGATCCCATTATCTGACAATTTCATTATTTCGGCTTGTACAGCCTCTTGCATGAGCGGGTTAGCCTACGCTGTGGATCCCTCTTTGGTTTAACCCTTTCCTCTAGATGGATTCTATGCTGGACTATTTTAGGGCTTTGTCCCTTGATATCTGCCATAGTCCAACTAATGGCTTCCCTATGTCTCCTAAGGGTTGCCAATAGGTCTTCCTCTTACCTATTAGTCAAATTGGAGGCAACTATAACTGGTAACATCTCTTGTTCACCAAGGTAGGCGTACTTAAGATGTTTAGGCAAGTTCTTTAACTCCAATGAAGGAGGTGGCTCGATGGGTGGAGGTGTTAAGCTTAAATTTTTCACCTCTATAGAACTTGGATTTGCTGCCCATTCAATCTCATCAAGGTTCAGATCACTAGATTCTAACTCTTTCTCATCCTTTGACTCTAATGTGATCTCCTCATTGTGCTCACTAGTCATATTCTCAATGAAGTTGACGTCAAAGGGCTGGTCGTTTATGTCGTAGGGGTTTTACCTAAGTTGAAAATATTGACTTCCTTGGTCATATCCCCAAAAGTCAATCTCATGGATCCGTTTCTACAATTTATGATTGCATTAGCGGTTACTAAGAACGGGCGTCCTAAGATGACGAGAGTTTGGGACCTAGGATTAGACACAGGTTGTGTTTCTAAAATAATGAAATCGACTGGGTAAATGAATTCTCCTACCCATATAAGGACATCATTGATCTCTCCCTTAGGAACTTTAATTGAGCAATCGGCTAATTGGATTGTAACTTGGATTGGGTTGAGTTCTCCTAATCCAAGTTGTTGATATACGGAGAAGGGAAGCAAATTAATGCTGGCTCCTAAATCGAGGAATGCTCGATTAATTTCAGCTTGACCTATTATGCAAGAAATGGTAGGGCAACTAGGGTCCTTGTACTTGACTGGGATCTAGTTGGACAATAGCTCACTAATGTTAGTGGCTAGAAAAACCTTCTTAGGCACATTTGTCTTTCTTTTCTTGGTGCACATGTCCTTAAAGAATTGGCATAACTAGGGACCTGTTGGATTACATCAAGAAGTGGTATATTAAGCCTAACCTGATTAAACACCTCGAGTAGTTTCTTCATATGTGCATTAGTATTATTATTACTCCTAAGCCTATTTGAAAATGGGGCTGTAGGTTGGTGCACTTGTTTTGCTGATTTATCAACTTCAGTTTCTTTGGAGTTTTGTGGAGATGGAGTGGAACTAGATGGAATGGACAATTGAGCTGGGTTTTGTGGCATGGATACTTGATTAAACTTGTTTCCCTGATCTTAATGTATGAACCAAGTTACACTGGTTTGGGTCTTGAGCCTTATTGGCTTGCCTACCTAGGGTTGGCAATGGTAAACTTGGTAGAGTTCCCTTTGTCTTTCTTATTGATTCAGTTGCATCTCTATCCTAGTCAAGACTTGAGCTAGTGTGTCGTGACTTTTTGAAATCACCTAGAGGGGGGTGAATAGGTGATAATGCTAATCAATGCACAAATAAAAGCTTATGATGCAACAATCACCCAAAACAAGACTAGAAGCCGAATACTCCGTGAAGGGCTCTGAACTACTTCCTCGTGATTCCTCTAAATAAGAGTTTGAGGTGCGTATTGCAATCTTGTTGTATGAGTATTTGATTGACAAGATGAATATGAAACAAGTGAATATAGCAATGAATATGTAGAGCAAGTACAATGTTGCAAAGAATATGAAGAGCAAGTATATGAAGCAATGAATAAGAAGCAATGAATAACTAGCAAGGAATTAAAGCAAGAAGCAAGTAAACCAAACGCAAACACCGAGAATTTTTCCGAGGTTCGAGCACCCAGCTCTACGTTCCCACTTTCACCCAGAAGGATTTCTAACCACTATAACTTCACAAAGAGTTACAATCACACCGGAGTACCCAACTCCACAATCTCAAGTACAAGTATTCTCTTGGTGAACAAAAGACTACAAACTCTCTTTTGAAAAATTCTTTTCCCTTACAAAAGCCCTGTAGAACAATAAGTAGGATTGAAGCTCTAGTATTTGTAAGTGGGAAAAAAAAAAGAATTTGAGAGAGTTTTGAAACAAAAAACTTCAGAAATGAGAGAGATTTTTCAGCACAAAAACCAAGAACAAAACTTTTGAAAGCTCTTTAAACTTGAAAATTTTTGCAAATGATTGTTGTAAATCTCACAACCCTAATCACTCCTATTTATAGAATAGAGCTAGGGATTAAAGGGTAAACTAACAAAATGGTAATTAGGAAGTATTTGACCCAAAAAACAGCCTTTAAACTCGTTTAGAGACAAAAGAGACAAAATAAAAACGTGTTTAAAAAGTAGCCGTTATGGCTGAAAAACACAGCCTCGGTCGACCGCCGGTCGACCGGGTTTCAAAATAAAAGAGCCGTTGCGGCCCTTGGTCGACCGCTCGGTCGACCGAAACAAACAGAGACTTACTGTCTTTCAGTCGGCCGAAGGTCGGTCGACCAAAAACGGGTTTCGGTCGACCGCCCGGTCGACCGGGAAACGTGCACACATGCACGCACCCAACGGTTAGAATCCCGGTCTACCGGGTCAGTCGACCGATCTGAACTGACATAGAGTCGGTCGACCGGTCGGTCGACCGGCTCTGGTCAAAAACTGAATTTGGAAAAGATTTTTGAGGAGATTTTGATGTATTACAAAATAGTTTTGATTAGAACTATGTATAATATACAAAATTGAGTTTATAAGCAAAAGACTATATTTAAAAATAATTTGTACATATATATAGGAGAAATTTTTAGAAATGACATGTGCGCAAAAACTTGTGTGTGGGAATTTGAGCTTCAAACCTATTCACTATTCTTTAACAAACTATAAAACTAAAAACAAATCTAATGAAGTCTCTTGAGCCAAAATGAAGTTTTGAGCCATGCAATGCCAAGCTAGAGCCTTCTCTTTTATGGACATTCCCTCTTGTGCCATTTGCCTTATTTGCTCCATGAACCTAGAAATTCTTACAAAAGCTAAGCAATGTCCTTCAAAAATGTTACTAACCTGAAACTTATCTTGAACAATCTTATTAGTACCATATAGCTTCTATGTGTTTTGTTATCATCAAAACTTTAAACAAATGGAGAGTGTAACTTTTGGGCTAACAATCTCCCCATTTTTGATGATGACAAAACAAATAGGCTATATCAAAAAGATATAATGAGAGAGGTAAAACTCCCCCTCAAATTATGCTATACTAAACAAGTAATAGCAATACAAAAACCATAAAGACAATAATTTGAATTTTTAAATAGCAAGCAAAAACATGAGAATGAAAACACATAAAAACACTTGCAAAATCATATACATTTGCAAACCAAAATCAAAACCAAATAAACTCATGTTTTTAAAGAACTCATATACAAGAAACAAGAACACGAACTCATTTTTCTCCCCCCTTTGTCATACATCAAAAAGGGATAAAGAAACAAGGAAAACATTTTTATTCAATAACACAAACATTAAGTTCACCACATATAAAGGAAAATCTATTAAAATCAAGTGGTTTAGTGAAAATATCGGCAAGTTGCAAATCGGTAGAAACATAATCAATCTCAATATCACCTTTCTCAAAATTATCTCTAAGAAAGTGATTCTAATCTCAATGTGCTTGGTCTTACTATGTTGATTTGCATTCTTAGTCATATGAATAATACTAGTATTATCACAAAATATTTTATATGGTTATAATGCAAATCATAATCAAGGAGAGTATGTTTCATCCAAAGGACTTGTGCACAACAAGCCCCTGCCGCAACATACTCCGCCTCAGCGGTTGAGAGGGCTACCAAATTTTGTTTCTTAGAGGACCATGAAACAAGACATTTACCAAGAAATTGACATGTCCCACTAGTACTCTTTCTATCCACCCTACAACCCGCATAGTCGGCATCTGAAAAGCTCGTCATTGAAAAACCTCCGGTTTTCGGATACCAAAGACCCATTCCAATTGTGCCCTTAATATAACGAATAATGCGTTTTACCGCAATAAGATGAGACTCTTTAGGACACGATTGGAATCTAGCACAAAGACACACACTAAACATTAAATCCGGCTTACTTGCCGTTAAATACAACAAACTACCAATCATGCTTCTATATAACTTAATATCAACACATTTACCTTGGTCATCCTTATCAAGCTTGGTGGTAGTTGCCATGGGAGTGTTGCAAACTTTCGAACCTTCAAGTCCAAATTTCTTTATTAGTTCCTTTGCATACTTGGCTTGACATATGAATATCCCATCCCGTATTTGCTTGATTTGGAGTCCAAGAAAGAAGTTCAATTCACCCATTGAAGACATTTCGAATTCAAGTTGAATACACTTTTCAAAATCCTTACATAAAAGCTCATTAGTAGAACTAAAAATTATATCATCAACATAAATTTGCACTATTAGAATGTCATTATCAACATGCTTAGTAAATAATGTTGTGTCTACTTTGCCTTTAACAAAATCATTGGAAAGAAGAAAACTAGAAAGCCGTTTATACCAAGCTCTAGGAGCTTGCTTTAATCCATACAAAGCTTTATCAAGTTAAAAACAAAATTAGGATGAACATGATCAACAAAACCGGGGGGTGTTCAATATAAACTTCTTCATTTATAAAACCATTTAAAAATGCACTTTTTACATCCATTTGAAAAAGTTTAAAATTTTTAAAAGATGCAAAAGCTAGTGTCATCCGTATGGCTTCAAGCCGTGCTACGGGTGCAAAGGTCTCCTCAAAGTCAATTCCTTCAACTTGAGTGTAACCTTGGGCCACTAACCTAGCTTTATTCCTAATCACATTTCCTGACTCATCCATCTTATTCCTAAAAAGCCATTTAGTACCAATTATTGGTCTATCGTGGGGTCTAGGAACAAGGTACCAAACTTGGTTGCGCTCAAATTGATTGAGTTCTTCTTGCATAGCTAGCAACCAATATGAGTCATCCTCGGCTTCGAGGATGTTTTTGGGTTCAAAATGAGAAATGAATGCAAAGTTACCACATAAGTCATGGAGTTTGGAGCGAGTTGTTACCCCTTTAGATACATCACCATGATGAGATCTTTGAAATGATTTGTAGCGAATCTCCAATCTTTCGGAAGTGGTTGAGATTGTTCCACTTCTTCCTCTTGAACTTCACCAATAGGTTTTTTGCTTTTCTTCTTGAATGGGTGAGTCCTTCAAGGAAATTTTCTCCATGTCCTCACCTAATGAGTCAATCTCTACAACATTCTCAACAACAATATTAGATTCTTCAAATTTAACATGCATGGATTCTTCAATAGTAAGAGAAGATTTATTGAATACTCTATAAGCTTTGCTAGTAGTAGAATATCCAACAAATATTGCTTCATAAGCCTTAGTATCAAATTTACCCAAGTTATCTTTTGTATTTAAAATAAAACACTTGCATCCAAAAATCTTGAAATATGAAACATTTGGTTTTCTGGAATGATAAATTTCAAAAGATGTCTTGAAAGTATTTTTACACAAATAAATACGATTTGATGTGTAGCATGCGGTGTTTACGGCCTCGGCCCATAGATATTGAGGTCATATTCACTTATCATAGTCCTAGCCATCTCTTAAAGGGTTTTATTCTTTCTTTCTACAACTCTATTTTGTTGTGGAGTTCTAGGACATGACATTTCATGCTTGATTATCTTTTCATCACAATAAGTCATGAAGAGTTGGTTAACAAACTCACCACCTCTATCACTTCTTATTTTCAACATCGAAAAACCTTTTTCTTTTCAACTCTTTTTTGAAAAGTCTTAAATGCGAAAAAGTTTGATCTTGTGTTCCAAAAAGAGAACCAAGTGAAACGGGAAAAATCATCAACTAAAACAAAAGCATATCTACTTCCATTTAAGCTTTTAGTTTTAGTTAGTTCCAAAAAGATCCATATGAATTAATTCTAATGGCCTAGTTGACATGATATCCTTGATTGGTTTGAAAGAAAACTTGGTTTGTTTCCAAGTTGGCACGCACCACAAATGCGGTCTTTTTCAAACTTCAAGTAAGGAATACCCTTCACCAATTCCTTAGAATAATCCTAGCAAGATGATCAAAAGATGCATGTCCTAATCTTCTATGCCAAAGCCAAGAAGTCTCATCAAAAGCATTCAAGCATTTAGTAGAACAATCCAAACTAAGCATGTCAATGATATAGACATTATTATCACGAAAACCGATGAGAATACAATCATTGGTTTTACAATCAAAAATTTTGCAAGAAGAATCATCAAAAACGACTTTAAGACCACGATCATAAAGTTGACTTATACTAAGCAAATTATGTTTAAGTCCATCAAGAAGAACAACATTTTCTATAATAGGAGATGAACCAATTTGAATGTTACCTATACCGATGATTGAGCCCTTGGAGTCATCTCCGAAGGTGACGGTGCCACCTTCAACGTACCTTGATAGGGTTGTAAAGTTGATATCTCATGTCATATGTCTTGAACAACCACTATCAAGGTACCACCGCTCTTACGTCTTGGAGCCTTGGTGTGTACCTATATCAAATAATTTAGGACTTGATTTTGATACCCACATTTTCTTGGGTCCTAAAGTGTTAGTGTCATGAACCCAAACAAGATTATTAGATCTATTTATTTGGTCATAGCAAAATTTAGCTAAGTAGCCATTTCGACCACAATAAGTACATCTACAAACTCTTCCATATTTAAATGCATAATGAGTGTGTGGCCTACTAGCATGTGACTTGTGTGCATGAGTAGATTTAACATGTGAAGTGTTGACATGATGAACATTTTTAGCATGGGTAGTCTTAACATGTGGAGAGTGCTTCTTTGCAAACATTTCCTCTAATTTCTTAGTATTAAAAGCACAATCCTTTAAAAAATTTTCAAAATCAACAATTCTAGTTTTTAACAAAGAAAGTTCATTTTCATCAACTTTGGAAATTTTGCTTTACAAGCTACTTTATAAGCATCAAATTCTCTTTTAGTTGAAACAAGATTAGAAGAAATTTCTTCCTTTTCTTTTGAAACAATAGCAAGTTAGTTTTTAAGCAATTCAATTTCCTTTTTCAATTTAGAGCATTCTACCTTTTAATCATCAAAGCTTTCAGAAAGTTCAACAAAAGCATGAACTAGCATTTCTCTACTTATTTCATTTTCTTCATCAAGAGGTTGAGAGGTTACCTTGGGTGTGTTTGCCATGAAACACATATTTGCCGTGTCCACCTCATCTTCGGACTCGCTTTCCGAATCCCAAGTGGCTTTGTATGCTTTCTTTTCAACCGGCCTCTTTTGCTTGAAGGAGGAAGTCACCTTTTCTTAAAGTCCGGGCAATCGGCCATAATGTGTCGGGTTTCTGGCAATTGTAGCATATGATTCTTCTCTCCTCCTTCCTTCCAATTTTCTTCTAAGGTTGAGTTTGTTTTTCCGGTACATCCTCTTCACATTTCTTACTAGAAGAGACAGCTCCTCATCATCTTCTTCATCTTCTTCATCGTCGTCAATAGTGGAGGAAGACTTAAAGGCTATGGACTTCTTCTTTTGGGGAACCGCTTCCTCTCTTGCCTTCTTTTCCATCTCATGAGTCTTAAGATTTCCAATAAGACTTATGAGATCCATTTCATCTTTATCATTCAACTCCTTTAAGGTGGTAGCCTTTATCTCCCATGATGAAGGAAGAGCTCAAATCACTTTTCGCACCTTTTGGTCATTGCTTATAACATCACCTAAAGAAGAAAGAGCATTGGTAATCTTAGTAAACCTTGTAATCATAGAGTCAATAGACTCATCTTCAAGCATTTTAAAACATTCATTGGGACCTCAATAGATCTATCTTAGCTCTCTTTACTTGTGATATCCCCTCGTGTGTGACTAACAAGTGTTGCCAAATCTCATAGGCGGATTGGCAATGTATAACCTGTGTAAGATCATCCTCATTCAAGGCAGTGAGAAGGGAATTTTGGGCCTTAGAATTAGCCTCATATTCTTTGTAGGTAAAGTCGGACCAAGTGCTCTCCTCACTATCGGATCTAATGTAGGGTTTGGTCAAGGATTTAGCAACTAAACTACCTAGGGATTGTAAAAAGATAGTCATCCTAACCATCCAAATGGGGAAATTAAGTCCATCAAATTTAGAGGGGTTTGATGTTGTCGGCCATTTTTACTAGTGTGTGAATGAAAGAATGCAAATAGTGATTAGCAAATTTAGGATCTCTCTAAGGATGTTAAGCCAAAAACTAGAGTCCTAGCTCTGATACCAATTGAAATTACCTAGAGGGGGTGAATAGGTGATAATGCTAATCAATGCACAAATAAAAGCTTATGATGCAACAATCACCCAAAACAAAACTAGAAGCCGAATACCCCGTGAAGGGCTCTGAACTCCTTCCTCGTGATTCCTCTAAATAAGAGTTTGAGGTGCGTATTGCAATCTTATTGTATGAGTATTTGATTGACAAGATGAATATGAAACAAGTGAATATAGCAATGAATATGTAGAGCAAGTACAATGTTGCAAAGAATATGAAGAGCAAGTATATGAAGCAATGAATAAGAAGCAATGAATAACTAGCAAGGAATTAAAGTAAGAAGCAAGTAACCAAACGTAAACACCGAGAATTTTTTTGAGGTTCGAGCACCTAGCTCTACGTCCCCGCCTTCACCAGAAGGATTTCCAACCACTATAACTTCACAAAGAGTTACAATCACACCGAGTATCCAACTCCACAATCTCAAGTACAAGTATCTCTTAGTGATCAAAAGACCACAAACTCTCTTTTGAAAAATTCTTTTCCCTTACAAAAGCCCTGTAGAATAATGAGTAGGATTGAAGCTCTAGTATTGTAAGTGGGAAAAAGAAAAAGAATTTGAGAGAGTTTTGAAACAAAAAACCTCAGAAATGAGAGAGATTTTTCAGCACAAAAACAAAAAACAAAACTCTTTTGAAAGCTCTTTAAACTTGAAAATTTTTGCAAATGATTGTTGTAAATCCCACAATAAATCACCCCTATTTATAGAATAGAGCTAGGGATTAAATGGTAAACTAACAAAATGGTAATTAGGAAGTATTTGACCCAGAAAACAGCCTTTAAACTCGTATAGAGATAAAAGAGACAAATAAAAATGTGTTTAAAAAGTAGCCGTTATGGTTGAAAACACAGCCTCGGTCGACCGGCTGGTCGACCGGGTTTCAAAATAAAAGAGCCATTGCGGCCCTCGGTCGACCGCTCGGTCGACCAAAATAAACAGAGACTTACTGTCTTTCAGTCGGCCGAAGGTCGGTCGACCAAAAACGGGTTTTCGGTCGACCGCCCGGTCGACCGGGAAACGTGCACACTTGCACGCACCCAACG
>JAVJIF010006410.1:0-96526 GCA_038442645.1 Agave tequilana | reverse complement strand
GAGACTACACTGGATAGCGCTTGTAAAGTGTGTGCTAGGGTTGGGCTGCTTTCGTCTTTAAGCATCGGTTAAATCCCTTTCTCTACTTCGAACGTTGTCGGCATATCTCCCACTCTTCTTGCAGAGCTCGTAAGTCATCACGTTGTTGTTGGCTAAATCATCTATTGTTAACAACAGTGCCCGCCTCTCCTCAAACTGGTGTTTTCTCCCCTTTCTCTTTGAAATTCCTTGACATCAGTTCTTTCTTGTCCTGATTTATTCAACGCTACAAGACCCACTTCGAAACCGATCGAGATCAGCAACTATGTGTCGATCTCTGTTTAGCCATCATATACGCTGTGAATGAAGCTCCACAACCGTAAATTTGTTCGAAAATCCCCTCATTCACCACAATTAAAAAAAATAAAAAAACTCAAACTCACGGCTTTTGGCAAGAGAAAAAAGTGTCGTCGTTTGAGCAATGCTCAAATGGTATAATTTCTTTTAATATCGATCATATATTTTCAACTTGTAACCTTTTTGTCACAAGCCTGTATCTTACCGACTAGCTATCTGGAGAATAACTTCAGTGAGTAGATGTCGAAAAGTTTAAGAATTTTGTGACTCGAACTTTGGATGAATTCTCAACCTCTCAAACTGAGTAGCAACCAACTCACTCTCTGCATTTAATTAATCAGACCGCTCTCATCATTCATTCATTCATAAAAGTCAAAGTTAAAGAAAGGATCCAACTAACTACCACCACTTGTGGTCTAATCCCACGTTGTAGGGGAGAGAGGAGATAGAGGAGTAGAGAAAGTTAGCACAGAGATCGGAAATCAAAGGAGCGAGAAAACAGACAATTGAGCAAGCCAGATTGTGCTCCGGTCGGCCGTCGGTCGACCAGTGGAGGAGGCCGGTCGACCGTTCGGTCGACTGGCGTGCACGACGTGCACAAGGTTAGCCCGGTCGACCGCCCGGTCGACCGTGGCAGAGAGCGGTCGACCGCCGGTCGACCGACTGACAGGCCTTAACTCTTGGTTGGGCCCGATCGACCGGCGCGGTCGACCGTGGCATATGGGTCGGTCAATCGGCCGGTCGACCGACAGGGCGCGTTTTCTGCTGCCTTTTGGGATTCGGATTCTTTTTCTGGATGGGATCAAATTCAATCGGGTTTCCTTAAATCTAGGAACTCTGTGGATATAAATAAGGGCTAGAGCCCTCATGTATTGTATCCTAAGAAACTCCTGAAAAATTCCCTCTGTATAGTTTGTATTGATTGTTGAATCAATAAAATCTCTCTCTCCCTTGCCCAGAGGAGTAGGCACGTTGCCGAACCTCGTTAAAACTGTGTTGATTGCTTTTTCTCTATTATTTCTCTGTTTTTGTCGTGTTGGTTACATCTCCGGAGCATCAAGTCTCCGCTTGGTGGGCGGATTCCTCAGAGGGGTTATTGTCCCTACGCACAACAATTGGTATCAGAGCATCCCAGGTTAGTCGTGGGATCGTGTGTTGATTTCAAGGGCATCAGTTGCTGTTGGCGGAGATCGTGTGTCGATCTCGGAGCAGCGGGATCGTGTGTCGATCTCACAATAGCGTGTAAATTGCTCAAGGAATCAATTTGGAGGAATAGATAGCTTCGGAAACTCTTCGAGGGTTTCGCGTGGAGGTAAAGATCCTATCTTTGTCTAGTTTGTTTATCTAACTCCGTTTGTTTCCGCATTGCTTTGAGGAATCAGTTGAGAAGATGGCTGGAGAAATTACATCGGTGAGATCAATGAATCCACATCCGAGGATTGATGTGGTGAAGTTCAACGGCACGAACAGCTTGGTATGTGGAGGTATGAGGTGATGGATGCGCTGACGGCGTCAAACCTCGAAGACACTCTAGGTTAGAGAAGAAGCGCGCATCAACAACGAAAGAAGATTGGGACAAGATGAACCGTTCGGCGTGTGGCTTGATCAGGTCTTGTTTGACACAAGACATCAAGTATCAGGTGTTGCATGAGACATCTGCGAGGCAGCTGTGGGAGATCCTGGAGAAGAAATATCTGACGAAAAGCATAGAATCGCGATTGCAGTTGAACAGTAAGCTGTATGATTTTCAGATGCAAAGAGGATGCTTCATCAATGAACACTTGAATCGCTACACGAGGCTTCTTACAGATCTAATTAATGTGGATGTGAAGACGAGTGAAGAGGATAAGGCAATAATTCTTTTGAACTCTCTTCCTAGGGAAGAGTATGAGATCTTTACTCTTACATTGATTAATGGAAGAAAATCCCTTAACTACAATGAGGTGTCTGCTGCTCTTGTGAGTTATGAAGTAAGAAAACAGGACAGTTGTTTTCTTCTTTTCGGGGAACACAACAGCAGAAGCATGGCGGTAAGAGGCAGGAGTTCCAATAGGAAGGGAAGAGACGATTAGGGAAGATAAAAGTCCAGATCAGGCTTCAGAGATCTGAAGAGGAATCAGTGCGCCTTGTGCAAGGTGAAAAAACACCCTAGAGGGGGGGTGAATAGGTGTAAGTGCTAATCTAGGAACTAAATGCGCTAAATGCGGAAGCTAATGCAAATCTTACACAAACTTAATACAACACAACAAGTGTAGCCGAATTCCTTGTGAAGGGCTCTGGACTAACTCCTCTTGATTCCGCTTGAATGGGTTGAGGTGCTATGTGAAGCTCTTGGTGGTTAAGTATAAGTTAGGCACACACACAAGCAAGCCAAGCAAATAAGGATGAATAACAATATGAATATATGCAAGGCAACACAAGCAAATAGATATGTATGAGATGAATGATGCTATGCACAATATAAAGAGAGAGAAGAGAGACAAGCGGATCAAACGCTAACAACAAGATTGAAAAACACCTAGAGGGGGGGTGAATAGGTGTAAGTGCTAATCTAAGAAAATTAATGCAAACTAAGTGTGCTAAATGCGGAAGCTAATGCAAATATGCACAAACTAATACAATACAACAAGTGTAGCCGAATTCCCTTGCGAGGCTCTGACTAACTTCCTTGATTCCCCTTGAAATGGGTTGAGGCGCTATGTGAAGCTCTTGTTGGATGAGTACAAGTTAGGCACACAACACAAGCAATCCAAGCAATAAGAACGAATAGCAATATGAATAAATGCAAGGCAATAAGAAATATGCACAACACATGCAAATATGATATGATATGAATATGATGCTTGCACAAATATAAGAGAGAGAGTTAGAGAGACAATGGATCAATACGCAAAACACCAAGATTTGTTTCGAGGTTCGAGCACCTTGCTCTACATCCCCGCCTACACCACCGTGTAGGATTTCCCAATCCACTATAAGGAGTACCTAACTCCTCTCTCAACTTACAAAGCCACCGAGGCTACAACAACCACAATCCACAACACCTCTACCGAAGAGGCTCACAACCAACACTATCACCTCACACTTGAGGGATACAACTCAATCACCGATCACCTCTACGAAGAGGGATTCACAAATAAAAGGGTGTTTACAACAAAGAGGTTTACAACAAACAACCTCAAACTCTTCTCTTTCTTTTTCTCTTTTCTTTTCCACAAAAACAAGATCCTAATAGTTTAGGATAGATGATATAGCTCAAATGTGGAAACAGGTGTTTTAGAAACCAAGCAACAAAGAAAAACTATTTGGGAAATCACTTGTAAATGTTAGAAAATGAAAAACAAAACAATCTCCCAAAACCCTAGCTTTCTTTGATTTTCCAAAAAACCCAAAAAACAAATAAGATGAAATCTTTTTGACTTAAAAACTCTTTTAAAAACTCTTTTAAACTCTTCAGGAAACTGAAAATTTTTAGCTCAAAAATTCTT
Organism: Agave tequilana; assembly: GCA_038442645.1. Taxonomy (NCBI): domain Eukaryota; kingdom Viridiplantae; phylum Streptophyta; class Magnoliopsida; order Asparagales; family Asparagaceae; genus Agave; species Agave tequilana. The sequence goes on along the minus strand of JAVJIF010006410.1, from coordinate 92,702 downwards.
CTCTAAAACAATGGAGAAATGGGGTATATATAGCCCCTAGGAAAAACTAGCCGTTAGGCTGATGTGGCAGTCTGACCAATGCCGGTCGACCGGTCCGGTCGACCGCCAACGGTCAAAAATGTGACCGTTGGGCAACATCGGTCGAACGGTCCGGTCGACCGAAATAAACCGAGAGCAGAGCTCTCAGGCCCGGTCGACCGGCCGGTCGACCGTCCACTGTGCCTAACAGACGTGCACATCTGTGCACGTCGGTCGACCGGATCGGTCGACCGGCCCTTGGTGCGGTCGACCGGTCCGGTCGGCCGACCAGCCTGTCAGCACAAAACCAGGTCAGAAAAATTTGGAAAAATATTTTCTAAAAAATCTTTTATCTCTTTTAAAAATACCATAAAAATTGTTTATCATTTTATGTTGAAACATAAACATGTGATAAAAATTTCAAGACATATATCAATCATATCAATTCATTTTTGTGTCTTGCCAATTTTATCAAAAACAAAACTTGTATTTTTATCAAACTTGATTTTTCCAAAGCATGAATAGGATGGTCAAAATAAGTTTGTTACCAAGTTAAAGCATGTATGTATAAATAGAGAACATCTACTATACATATAACATATGTAAACTGTGTTTTGATCTATTATACATGAAAACCAAAAACCAAATCATGAAACGTGTGTGTTTTGTGCACTTGAGCATACCAACTAAACTAAGCTTTACAAATGGATCTAAACACATAAACTAAACTAACTACACTAGGATACCTAAGTCTTCCTTGGAAACTCCATCTTCAAGTAGACTTGCTCCCAAACGCGATCCACCGAGTGCAAAGGGTATGATCTTTAAGCTTTGGCACCGGAATCACCATGATAAGCTTCCAAACACTTTGTTGAAGCTAATCACCAAAACTAATATCCTGCTAAAGATCTGAAACTTAGAAACACAAGAATATTAGTAAACATAACTACATGAGTGTTGATCATCATCAAAACTAGAGTGGAAGGCCATTGGGCCAACAATCTCCCCCTTTTGATGATGACAAAACTCATGGAGTTATATATGCATGGATTAAAGATAAGCTTCAAGGAAGCTCCCCTTAACTCATGCATAGGGATAAACAATAAATATATGCAATGAATATTAAACATGAAACATGCATATGCATAAACAATAAATGGTTCTAGATATCAAATGGAATATTTAAAACAAAATAAGCTCTAGATACCAATTACAAAACAAACTCTATAAATCAATTAAACTTAATATTCTTGAGATTAAAACATAATATATGCATAAACATAAGCATGCATATAAAACTTCATAAATCTTTCTCCCCCTTTTTGTCAATCATCAACAAAGGGGTAAACAATCAAAACCATAGATAAAATGAGGGGTAAAAAATCTTTCTTCCCCTTTATGTCAAACTAAACAATAAAAGACAATGTTCTCCCCTGTTTGTCTAAAAACAAAAACAAAGTCAATAAGGGGTGACTACAAACATGATATCAATTAAAAAATATGTCAATGAAGCATCTTGATACCAATAAACAAGGATAATAAGTGTTATATGCTATATACATTCATGAAGAGGAAGACGCTAAGTTAGCTTCCCTACACATATGCATTACATGAAGAAGGGATGACAAGCTCCAATTCACATAACACATATTATGTAATGCATAAGAGGAGATGTGAAGCTCCCCCTACACACGTGTACCACATAAAAAAGAGATGTGAAGCTCTTCAATACACAATACACTCAACATGAATCTATATGAAGAGATGTTAAGCTCTCCTTGCATATAAGCAATTAAATCAAAACTTTGAATATTTTCTTTAAACAAAAATTTTGGAAATACCAATGTAAATATTTTACCAATTGAAAGATTTTACATAGAAATATTGATACCAATTGTAAGAATTGTTCATTTTAAAACATATATAAACAACTTTTAATCATAAAGTGTGGAGTACAAACACCAATTGAAATACAAAATCATATTTCTCCTCCTTTATGAAATACAAACTAAAGTCATGCATAGTCTTGATAACAATTAAAAGTAATCAATTTAAACAAAATTAAAACTCAAGCACTAGCATAAACACAAACATATAGATGTATGAAAAATAGATACCAATAGAAATTGATATACTTGGAATTTAAAGCATACATACATACAAAACATATATGAGTATACAAGAAGATCAAAATGATACCAATTGAAAGAGTTCAATGATACCAATTGACATAACAATAAGTTCAAGTGTATACATCATATTCTCTACCACCCAATCATAATTCAAGTTTTAAAGATTTTCAATTAGGGCATACATGAACATGATCTCCCATCCTACCGCCCTTGGAAGGTAGGGGTTTTCAAAGATAGATTTGAAAATGTAATTTTGTTTGAAATCACTACCAAAAGAAGAACACCGCAACTATTAAATGGAAACTTGTTAACTAGCACGAAATCCTTCAAGTAAGGAATAAAACACAATTGTTTTTCATAAACATGAAATTCACATCATATCAAACACTCAAGTTCAATTAGTCATAAATAAGACTCATGAAAACAAAACATGAGCAAGCAATAGATGTAAGTGTACAAATAATATGTGAAGATCATAATCATGAAAAATATTTCATTAAGCTCAATTTTTCTTTAAAACACGAAATCATCAAAACTATCTAATCTTCAAGGCATATGTATGTCTAATACAAACTAACGTATACATACATATCCAAAACATAAAGAGTCCACAAGATATATGCATTAAGGCACGTGGCTCAAAAAAAAGGATACTCATGTATAGTCAATAGTTTGGATAAGATGGACATATACATGAAGTTAAATATTGACACATAAACATGAAAACATGTAAGGCTATATTTTCATCAAAGCAATTTTCATTTCAAGTATATGTATGATTTGTCAACACAAGAAGTATACATACATATCCCTTAAACACACTTTGAGCCATAATAGATATTTGCATGAAAGGCAAATGACTCAAGGGGTATAATGTATATCTTAATATTTGGCAAAATAAACATATACATGAAATCAAAACTCATATAAATCCAAAAATATGAATACAAGTCTCTAAAATGTATGGATCATCAAAACTAGACTATACTAGCACATCTAATGGGTACAAATATGCAATCAAGCCCAAACATATATAGATTTATTTGTGGCCCACTATATGTACAAGTAATTCCTAGTCTTAATGGAAAACTAACATCTAAACATATATTCAAAACATGAAGCATCAAAACAAAATAAATCATCATGATAAAACTAAAACATGATTATTATGTAAATTCACATGTATTAGATTCATGATGTACATTATAGCTTAAATTAAAGTGAGAACACTAAATATGGGTTCATATAAGCATATGTGTCTCAAATACTAACATGTATGTCAGGATCTAATAAACATGGAATGAACATACTAATCCATAGACATCAAAAACATGCTACAAACAAAGAATATTAAAAGCATGTAATATATATAATACGGAGTTAGGAATTGTTACCAAAACCTAGAGGGCAACTCTCCTTGTCTCCAAAACTTGGTGGTCCTCTCCACCATCTCTTCCCTTGAAAGTGATGCATCCAATAGATTTCCTTTAAGTCCGGAACGCATCCACTCCAAGGTGTCATCACTCTCACGTCATGTGAGAGCCCACACCTACATCAAATAAAGGAGGGGTGGTCTTTGGTACCCACATCTTATTGGGTCCATGGGGGTTAGTCCCTTCTCTAACCCAAACAAATTTCTTGGCTAAATTTTCAACATGTAAACGATCATAGCAAAATTTAGCAAGATGGCCTTTTCGGCCACAATGTGTACATGTGTACACATGAGCATACTTGTGTTGATGGTGTCCGTGTGAAGCATGTGTATGCCGTGATGGGTGTGCATGCATAAAGGATGAAACTTGTTTCTTTCGAACCAAGGTTTCCAACCGTGAGTGGTTCATGGCACATTGGCTCATAGTGGAGCCCAAACAATCTACTCTCTTCTTTAGCATACAAATATCATCATTAATCCTAGAAGAAGAGGTACATGCATTAGGTAGTCTAGATGAAGAGGCTACACTAGCATGGCAAACATGGCATCCATTTTATTTTGCAAAACAATATTTTCTTTAAGCAAACATTTAAATCATTGGAAATAGAAATGATTTTGTTTTTCAAAACAACATTCTCTTTTAAAACAAAATCTACTTTAGAAGACAAATTTTCATTTTTCTTCAAAGAGTTTCACAATCATTTTTAGACTTTAAAAATTTATTTTCTTTAAAGCAAGTTCCAATTGAGATCTCAATGAATCCCTTTCATTATAGACCTCAACCTTTTCTTGCAAAGCACAATTAAGTCTAGAATGCAAACACTTATTTTCTTTTTCAATTTCTAGACTTTTCTTTTTCAAAATCTTATACTTTTCAATTAATTTTTCACATACAATAGATAGTTCTTCATTCAAAGCATGGGGATCAACAATATCATTACTTGAAGAACTAGCATCATCATCACTATCTAATGGAGTTTCCGAGTGTACCTCAAGGGAGTCATTCCCTTGGACCATGAAGCATTGAGAGTTGGATTCTCCACTAGATTCCTCTTCTTGGATTGGCAATTGAAGCTTGGAGGTGGTGGTGGTTGTCAATTTGTTCCACACTACAAAAACGGAATCAAAGTTAGAAACACATAAAAGATATTCTTTAGGCAAAGTGCTTCTAATAGCCTCTAGGGCTTGTGCATTGGCCCCTATATGATTGCAATCACCAAGATAACATCTCTTGGTGGCCGCAAGGAAAACATGCAAACCTAGGGTCTTTAGGTACATGGACATCCTATACTTCCAAACATCAATGTTGGAAGGGTCAAAGCTAGAGGGGTCATGAAGTCCATGGTAAAATATATATGAATGTGCAAACAAACAAATGCAAATAGATTAGCAAGCAAATGGATCTCACTCCTAGATGTTAAGCCTAAGTATCAGGAGCACTAGCTCTGATACCAATTGAAAAACACCTAGAGGGGGGGTGAATAGGTGTAAGTTCTAATCTAAGAAACTTAATGCAAACTAAGTGCGCTAAATGCGGAAGCTAATGCAAATTATGCACAAACTAATACAATACAACAAGTGTAGCCGAATTCCCCTTGCGAGGCTCTGGACTAACTCCCTTGATTCCCCTTGAAATGGGTGAGGCGCTATGTGAAGCTCTTGTTGGATGAGTACAAGTTAGGCACACACACAAGCAATCCAAGCAATAAGAACGAATAGCAATATGAATAAATGCAAGGCAATAAGAAATATGCACAAAACATTTAAATATGATATGATATGAATATGATGCTTTGCACAAATATAAGAGAGAGAGAGTTAGAGAGACAATGGATCAATACGCAAACACCAAGATTTGTTTCGAGGTTCGAGCACCTGCTCTACATCCCCGCCTACACCACCGTGTAGGATTTCCCAATCCACTATAAGGAGTACCTAACTCCTCTCTCAACTTACAAGCCACCGAGGCTACAACAACCACAATCCACAACACCTCTACCGAAGAGGCTCAAACCAAACACTATCACCTCACACTTGAGGGATACAACTCAATCACCGATCACCTCTACCGAAGAGGGATTCACAAATAAAAGGGTGTTTACAACAAAGAGGTTTACAACAAACAACCTCAAACTCTTCTCTTTCTTTTTCTCTTTTCTTTTTCCACAAAAACAAGATCCTAATAGTTTAGGATAGATGATATAGCTCAAGTGTGGAAACAAGGTGTTTTGAAAACCAGCAACAAAGAAAAAACTATTGGGAAATCACTTGTAAATGTTAGAAAATGAAAAACAAACAAATCTCCAAAACCCTAGCTTCTTTGATTTTCCAAAAACCCAAAAACAAATAAGATGAAATCTTTTTGACTTAAAAACTCTTTTAAAAACTCTTTTAAACTCTTCAGAAACTGAAAATTTTTAGCTCAAAAATTCTTCTCTAAAACAATGGAGAAATGGGGTATATATAGCCCTAGGAAAAACTAGCCGTTAGGCTGATGTGGCAGTCTGACCAACTGCGGTCGACCGGTCCGGTCGACCGCCAACGGTCAAAAATGTGACCGTTGGGCAACATCGGTCGACCGGTCCGGTCGACCGAAATAAACCGAGAGCAGAGCTCTCAGGCCCGGTCGACCGGCCCGGTCGACCGTCCACTGTGCCTAACAGACGTGCACATCTGTGCACGTCGGTCGACCGGATCGGTCGACCGGCCCTTGGTGCGGTCGACCGGTCCGGTCGGCCGACCAGCCTGTCAGCACAAAACCAGGTCAGAAAAATTTGGAAAAATATTTTCTAAAAAATCTTTTATCTCTTTAAAAATACCATAAAATTGTTTTATCATTTTATGTTGAAATATAAACATGTGATAAAATTTCAAGACATATATCAATCATATCAATTCATTTTTGTGTCTTGCCAATTTTATCAAAAACAAAACTTGTATTTTTATCAAACTTGATTTTTCCAAAGCATGAATAGGATAGTCAAAATAAGTTTGTTTACCAAGTTAAAGCATGTATGTAAAATAGAGAACATCTACTATACATATAACATATGTAAACTTGTTTTGATCTATTATACATGAAAACCAAAAATCAAATCATGAAACGTGTGTGTTTTGTGCACTTGAGCATACCAACTAAACTAAGCTTTACAAATGGATCTAAACACATAAACTAAACTAACTACACTAGGATACCTAAGTCTTCCTTGAGGAACTCCATCTTCAAGTAGACTTGCTCCCAAACGCGATCCACCGAGTGCAAAGGGTATGATCTTTAAGCTTTGGCACCGGAATCACCATGATAAGCTTCCAAACACTTTGTTGAAGCTAATCACCAAAACTAATATCCTGCTAAAGATCTGAAACTTAGAAACACAAGAATATTAGTAAACATAACTACATGAGTGTGATCATCATCAAAACTAGAGTGGAAGGCCATTGGGCCAACAAAGATATGTTTCGAGGTTCGAGCACCTTGCTCTACAACCCCGCCTACACCACCGTGTAGGATTTTCAATCCACTATAACGTCCACCGAGGACTCCCACCGAGGGAACCTTCACCGAGAAGGATTTTTACAACAAGGGAGTACCGAACTCCTCTCACAAACAACCACCTCACAACCGAGGGGTAGGCCCGTAGCCAAACAACCACAACAAACACCTCTACCGAAGAGGGTTTACAAACCAAAACTCCACCTCTCACTAGAGGAAGCAAACCAATCACCCGATCACCTCTACCAAAGAGAGATACAAAAAGAACAAGGGTGTACAACTAGTGGTTTCTTTCAACCACAAACAATCTCTCTTTCTTTTCTCTTTTTCCACTAAACAAAGATCCTAAATAGATTAGGATAGAAGATAGCTCAAGTGTGGAATCAGGTGTTTTTGGAACAAGCAACAAAGAAAAACTACTTGGGAAATCTCTTGTAAATGATAGAAAATGAAAACCAATACAATCTCCCAAAAACCTAGTTCTCTTTGATTTTCTAAAAACCCAAAACAATAAAGATGAAATCTTTTTAGCACAAAAACTTTTTGAAAACTTGTTTAAACACTAGAGAAACACTGAAATTTTTCTTCTTGAAAGTCTTGTCAAAACAGCCCAAGAGATGGTATTTATACCTCCATCAGAAAACTAGCCGTTAGGCTGAGCTGGCAGCCTGACAGGTGACCGGTCAACCGGAACGGTCGACCGCCAACGGTCTAAAATCCGACCGTTGGAGCCTCCGGTCGACCGTCCCGGTTGACCCAAACAAACAGAGAGCTCTGCTCTCAGACCGGTCGACCCTGACGGTCGACCGTCCCTGTGTCTGCCAAACGTGCACAATCTGTGCACGTCGGTCGACCGGCCCGGTCGACCGACTTCATCCCAAGTCGACTAGGTCAGTTGACTAGTCGACTGGTTGAAGCCTGGAACAGAAATCTGGGTCAGAAAAATAGTTTAAAAATATTTTGAAAAATCTTTTAACACTTCTAAAATCCACAAAACTTGTTTTTAACATTTTATATCAAAACACAAACAAGTGATAAACATTTCAAGACATATATCAATCATATCAATTCATTTTTGAGTCTTGCAAATTTATCAAAACCAACAGTTGTATTTTTATCAAACTTGATTTTCAATACATGAATAAGATAGTCAAAATAAGTTTGTATAGGAAGTGTAAGCATGTATGTATAACTAGAATACATCTATTATACATATAAACCATTTAAACTTGTTTTGATCTACTATTCATGAAAACCAAAAACCAAACATAAAACGTGTGTGTTTGTACACTTGAGCATATCAACTATACTAAGCTTTACAAATGGATCTAAAACACACTAAACTATGGATACGTAAGTCTTCTTGACGATCTTCATCTTCAAGGTGACTCGATCCACAAACACCGTGATCCATGAGCTAGGCAAGGTATGATCTTGATGCTTTGGCCCTGGAATCACCATAAAAAGCTTCTAAACACCTTTGTTGAAGCTAATCACCAACTAATATCTTGCTAATGATCTGAAACTTAAAATCACAAGAATATTAGTAAACATAACTACATGAGTTAATCATCATCAAAACTAGGGTGGAAGGCCTTTGGGCCAACAATCTCCCCCTTTTGATGATGACAAAACTCATGGAGTTATATATGCATGGATTAAAGTTAAGCTTCAAAGAACCTCCCCTTAACTCATGCATAAACAAATAAACAAAAGATATGCAATGAATGTAATGAATGTACATAAACATGTATGCATCAACATGCATAAAACACATAAACATGTTCTAGAAGCTCTAGATACCAATTAAATTAATAAAACATTAACAAAAATACTAGATGCTCTAGATACCAATAAAACTTAATATATGCAAAAACATAAGTATGCATATATAAAGCAAAATCTTTCTCCCCCTTTTGTCAATCATCAACAAAGGGGTAAACAATCAAAACAATAAAATGGGGGTAAAAATCTTTCTCCCCCGTTTTGTCAATCAAACAATAAAAAGTAATGTTCTCCCCTTTTTATCTAAAAACAAAAACAAGGTCAACAAGGGGTGACAATCAATTAGGATATCAATTGAAAATATGTCAATGAAGCATCTTGATACCAATTGAAAATAAACAAAGGTCAATAAATGTTATATGCTATATACATTCATGAAGAGGAAGACGCTAAGTTAGCTTCCCTACACATATGCATTACATGAAAGAGGGATGTTAAGCCCTAATTCACATAACACACATTATGTAATGCATAAGAGGAGATGTGAAGCTCCCCCTACACACGTGTACCACATAAAGAAGAGATGTTAAGCTCCTCAATATAAGATACACTCATCATGAATCTATATGTAGAAGAGATGTTAAGCTCTCCTTGCATATAGTTGATTGAGTATTTACAAGGTATATGATGTATTTGTACAAGAATCAGGTATTTAAGAGATGGTTTAGGGTTTAGAATTCACCTTTGATCTTGTTTACTTTGAATATGTAAGAATTATACCTTGTTTCAATCTTTCGTTATAGCAAGTAGCTAAAACGAGTCGTACCACGAGGAGAGCAAGCATAGAAGCTTTCACGATACTAGTGAGACAAGAAACAATACTCTTCTTTGTTAATCACACAAGAGAAAACAATATACAAGAAGTTGTGGATTGGTGGTGGTGCATTGTGAAAAAGAAGTGCAATGAATGAAGTGTGATGAAGTAAAGAAAAGAAAAGAATACTAGAATGAAATGTGTAAACTCTCTTGATTAGAAAGATGCATGGCTAGCATTACTCAACCTCCTTGCTAACATACTACCTCTTTTGTTGATTGCAATATTGTCTCATCAAGAATCATAGACAATTGAAAAGTACTTGCATGTTTCAAGTGTGGTATTCTTTCTTTGAAGACTTAGTGTTCCTTTTAGTTAGTTGGCTAGAAGTCTCTTCTTGAATACTAGGTTCTCTTACTAGGTGTGCAATGAGGAAATATAGGCTTGGTACTCATTTAATGCAAAGGTTAGAAGAATCAAACTCTTTAGGACTTCAAAGCTTAACTACAAAGTTATCTTGAAGTGCTTGAGTTGTTCTTGCTACTCAAATGACACAATCAATGGTAATCCATCCTTTTGATCCAATCAAATGCTCTTTATAAGAGATACACAATTCATCTAGAGGTCTTACAAGCAATCACCAAAGGATACAACATACTCCATTAGAATTTACAAGAAACTTGAAATCATGCAAGAATTAAAGAATACAATCAACTAGAGCTAGTAGTAGCTAGGTGAGATTAGCTAGCCATGCATTCAAGAAACTAGCCCTCCATTATACTAACAAGAAAGCTATAATTCTCCATGAAATCAAAGATCTAAACAACTCAACTAGAATTAAACTAGAATTAGAAATTGAATGCAAGAATTAAAGCATAAGAAGAGAAAGCATACTCAATTCTAGTAAAAAGAAGATGAGAGCTCCATTGAATCTTTGCTTCAAGGTTGTCACTAGTCTTGATTACAATCTCTCAAGTGAAGAACTCTCTCTCAATTTAGCTAGAGATCAAGGAGGAAGGAGAGAAGAACTAGAATCCTTAACAAAAATTACAACTAATCCAAAATTTTCCCTCTCTCTTCACTGGTGCTCGCGCAGCTCTCTGATCAGGTATTTATAGGCAAAGTTGAGAATCTCATCAGATCTTAACCGTTGGCACGAAATCCGAGGCCCAACGGCCCTCGGATTGCCGCGGATTGCCGCCAGATTGCCGCCAGATCTGGGCCGTTGGCTCGGATCTTTCTGGTGGGATCTGGTGGTTAAGTTGTTGGCCACGTGGACTGGTTGGATCTTGCAGTTGGTGCTCAGATCTTGGTGAGATCTGATTTGATTCTTTGGCTAATTTTTAATTAACCCCTTAATTATCACTAATTAAGGTGGTTAATTACTTTTCCTCTTTAAAGTGGAGATCTGCAAAATTAGAGAAAACATGGGTTAAAAATCATATTTAATATGCAATATGCAAGGTATAAAGGCGGTATAAAATGCAAATATATGGTATAATCACACCCCCATACCTAGCTTTTGCTCGTCCTCGAGCAAAAATAAAAGAAAAAGAAAGAAAAATCCTAACTAATTATTACACCACTTTCGTAGGTGACACGATTGCACTGAGCACGTGCAACAAGCCGTTAAACCTCTAGGTTACCCTAGAGGAGGAGTGTTGTCTCCTGAGGGTTTTCAGCGGATTACACCCACAAAATCCAAAAAGAAAATAAAAGGGGTTAGTGAAATTTTTGATCCATGCTTTAAAGATTTTAATTTGACCTATAGGTTTCAGGTTACTCAAAACTTTTCATTCCTCTTATAAGTATCTAATTAGAGTATTGTTTTCATTTTAGGTTAAGATTTTCGGGAAAAGATAAAAAACCTGATTCTGCATCAATCTTAGGATATTTACATCTATAAATATGAAGAATCTCTCTCAGACTAAGTTCATTTATTTACTTATATGTATAATATTTTTTTTATATATGTGTATATACAATGTTTATTTATTTACATTCCCTTATCATCCTTAGTTTCCTAGTCTACCCATGTAGCGAGCTTCTTACCGATGACTCCCAGACCAGACGGTCTTAGGGCACCAGATGAGAATACATCCCTCGGGTTCGAAGACTCAAGTAAACTAGGTCACTTAGGAATCTAAGGACTTAACCACTTTTAGGCGTGACCAGTAATGCTTCCTGAGGCACGACTAACCAGCTTAATCAGTGGCTAAGTATTTATTCTCACCTTTAGGCGTGACCAGCAATGCTTCATGAGGCACGGCCAACCAGCTTAATCGGTGATTTTTTTTTTTCCTCTCTTTTTTTTTTTATTTATCTTATTTATATACACATATTTTTTTTTTTTTTTATTTATTATATATATATGCAAATAAAGTCACTAAGTCTTTGATTATTCCTTCAATATGTTCAATGTTCATATCTAAAGAAAGAATTGAAATCAAGTAATTTTTCTAATCCTTTATTACTTAACCTAAAATCTAACAAAACTCTTCTTTTCAACTTATAATTAGAAATCCTAGTTAAGAGCTTCCTTAATCCCTAAATTTCAAATTAGATTCTTTAAACATGGATCAAAGAATTTCTTCTTCTTTTTTTTTTTTTTTATATTATTTTTTTTATTTTTTTATTTTTTATTTTTTTTCTAAAAGAAAAGTAAAATCTAAAAATAAAGTGGAAAAATCTAAAAAAAATAAAATCTAAAAGGAAAACCTTAAAAGAAAGTAAAAATCCTAAAAATAAAAGAAAAAGCCTAAAAAGAAAGAAAAATCCTATGTTAGTATATCTACCCCCCCATACCTATCTCATGCATTGTCCTCAATGTATGCAAGATGAAATAATGCATGAAATAGGTAAAGGTAACAAGTCACTCCCTCGTCCTCTTTGGACCCGCAGTGGTACTGGGTCCAGCAGATTGTGTCCTCCTCAGCCTAGCCTCGATCCCATCCAAACGAGAGGATATCCTAGATGATTCCTCCTCCACTTTCTTCCTGAGCCTAACTTGTCCCCGAAAAATCTTCTTCATGCCTTTCCAAATAGTAGACATGAAGGCTGTGTGTTCCGTTGGGGGCTCCTGCCTCCAGAATTGAGGCTCATCTTCCACCTCTAGACTTTCCTCTGAAGAAGACTCCACAGGTACATTCTCAGGCATGACACTAGGTGTCCAGAGTGCCTGCAAACAACTATTGTAGGCACTTGTGGGTCTCTCTGTCATAATCGTCACTCGGGTAAATGTCGAGAAAATAGCGTTAGACATGAAATGTCGACACAGACGGGTAATTAATACAGAATGAGAAAATTTAGCACCCCGAGTGCGAGAGGAGTGTTCAATAATAGCATGGAAGATAGTTCGGTTTAAACAGACCGTGTGGTGCTGTGTCATCAGATCATGAATAATCTGAAGCACAGGCCTGTTAAAGGTTGAAGTGTGATCGAGCCCAAGAATATTTCGTTGGACCCAACGTCCAACGCAGTGAATGTTCCTGAATGTAGACTGGGCTTTGAGCCCCCTATCCTGGACAGTACAGCGTGCACCCATGATGGTTAAATAATCAATTAAAGGCAAGGGTTCGCTAGTTTGTGGAACAATGGGGGCTTGAGTGATTTGTTCAAGTAGTGGAAGTGTGACCCAAATGTCACCGAATGGCATACGAGAGACAAATTGATATGGATCATGACTCACAGAAGCATAATCTATAGAAGTGTAAAATGTGTTTACTAGATCCGGACAATAAAAGGCTTCGTGCTCGTGATGATCAAATACCAAATTGTACCAGTTCCAGGCGCGGATTCGATCCACGAAAATATGGCCATATCCCCCATTGTCATTAAAAAGTGCAGAAAAGTCCCTCTCTACATACAGATTTGGTGCCATAATTGCTAAAGACAATGAAGTAAAGGATTGGAGATAAGAAATTGCAAACCACCCCCGGAGATCGTGGGGGGAAACCCAACAGAGTAGTGCAGACAGCACAGGGATGGCTTCGGGAAAACTTTCTCAGGATCTACCACCAGTAGCAGAAGTTAGCCGGAATGGAGCTTTCCGGCGCGCCTGATCTTACAGAAATGCCGCGTACGGGCGGCAGGGCGCGGCAAAGTGGAGGATTTTTGGGATCAAATTTTTGGAGGAAGTTGGGTTTGGGAAGAAGCTCTCAGATCTGAAAAGGTTTGCTCGGGTGAGGAAGGATGAAATGAGGAGGAGATGTTTAAATAGGGTAGGTAAAAAGTGGGATGTACAAAATTACCCCTAGGTCAAATCTTGAATTACAACCCTTGGTCAAAACTTTTGAATATGAAAGGAATCCTAGGGAGGAAAGAGAATCCTAGGGTTTGAAATTCTTTCATGTACAAAAATCCCAAAAAATTTTTTATTTACAAAAAATGCAAAAGAAAAATATTTACAAAAGAGGTCCCCAAATGATTTTCATGAAAAATGTATGGGAAAATATACAAATGGAAAGGTCACAAATAAATTGGGTCGGAAAGACCCAACTCGTGAACGTCGTGTGACAATGACTCTGTGGTGAAAAATGGCTTTAAGCGTTGTCCATTTACAGTGAATTTATTGCCATTGGATGGATCAAGAATCTCGACTGCTCCGTGAGAAAAGACAGTCTGCACAATAAAAGGTCCTGACCACCTGGTACGTAGCTTACCAGGGAAAAGGTGGAGTCGAGAATTGTATAACAGAACCTGTTGACCGACAACAAAAATCTTTCTGTGAATGGACTTGTCATGAAACAGCTTGGTCCTGTGCTTTGTAATCCGAGCATTATCGTATACCTCGTTTCGTAGCTCCTCCAGCTCAGATAATTGCAGCTTCCTGAGAACACCGGCTTTGTCCAAGTCAAGATTCAGTTGCTTTAAAGCCCATAGTGCACGGTGTTCTAACTCAACGGGCAAGTGACATGCTTTTCCAAATATAACTCGATACGGAGACATACCGAGGACAGTCTTGTAAGCGGTCCTGTATGCCCATAAGGCATCAGTCAGTTTGACGGACCAATCCTTACAATTCTGTCCTACGGTCTTCTCCAGAATGAGTTTTATCTGTCTGTTAGTGACCTCAACTTGCCCATTGGTCTGAGGATGATAAGCCGTGGACAATTTATGAGTGATAGAATATTTCCGCATCAAGGCTTCAAAAGCCCTATTGCAGAAATGACTTCCATTGTCGCTCAGTATCGCACGGGGGGCTCCGAAGCGTGAAATGATGTACTCTCTTAAAAATTTAATGACAACTTGATTGTCATTAGTCCGTGTAGGAATCGCTTCGGCCCACTTAGAAACATAATCTACGGCTACCAAGATGTACTGGTTTCCGTAGGACAGAGGAAAGGGTCCCATAAAATCGATGCCCCAGAGGTCGAAAATTTCGACTTCCAAGATGGGTGTGAGGGGCATCATGTTCCTTTGTGTAATCCGACCCGTCATCTGACATCTATCACAAAGCTTGCAAAAGGCAAAGGCATCCTTAAAGAGAGTGGGCCAGTAGAATCCACTCTGGAGCACTTTTTCCGCAGTTTTTCGTGGACCAAAGTGTCCACCGCAAGCTAACTTGTGACAGAATGTCAAGACACTCTGATGTTCATCCTCCGGAAGGCATCTTCGAATGATTTGGTCAGGACAGTACTTGAATAGATACGGTTCATCCCAGAAGAAGAACCGCATTTGGCTCAGAAAACGGTGTTTGTCTTGTCCTGACCAATGGGAAGGAATTTGCCTGGTAGCAAGGTAGTTAACAATATCAGCATACCAGGGCTCTCCACTCATCGCCAGAATGTGCTCGTCAGGAAAGTCTTCGTTAATAGGTATTTTCTCATGAGGTGCATTCGGGATTCTTGACAAATGATCCGCAACCACGTTCTCAACGCCCTTTTTATCCTTTATCTCCAAGTCAAACTCTTGCAAAAGAAGGATCCATCTAATCAATCTTGCCTTTGCGTCCTTCTTTTGCATTAAGTACCTCAGGGCGGAGTGGTCAGTAAAAATGATGGTCCTGGACCCTAGCAGATATTGTCGGAACTTCTCTAACGCAAAAACGACTGCCAAAAATTCTTTTTCAGTGGTCGTGTAATTCAGCTGGGCGTCGTTAAGCGTTCTGCTAGCATAGTATATCACGTGCTGCCTGTTTTCAATACGCTGTCCTAAAACAGCGCCTATCGCAAAGTCAGAGGCATCGCACATAATTTCAAATGGCTTGGTCCAGTCCGGTGCAGATATTATCGGCGCAGAGACAAGTCTATCCTTCAGCTCTTTCCATGACTTTTGACATTCTTCATCAAAGATATAGGGTACATCTTTTCCTAGGAGATTTGTCAAGGGTCTCGCAATATTGCTAAACCCCTGAATGAACCTCCTATAGAAGCCAGCGTGCCCTAGAAAAGATCTAATGTCCTTCAAACATTGTGGTTCAGTGAGCTTGGTGATAACTTCCACCTTAGACTTGTCTACCTCGATTCCGACGCTCGATATCTTGTGCCCCAATACAATTCCGTGCTTAACCATGAAGTGACACTTTTCCCAGTTAAGTGTCAAATTCTTTTCCGTGCATCGTTGTAAAACCATCTTCAGGTGGTACAAGCACTGCTCAAATGTATCCCCATATATAGAAAAATCATCCATAAAGATTTCCAGAAATTTCTCCACCATGTCCGAGAACAAGCTCAACATGCAACGTTGAAACGTTGCTGGAGCATTGCAAAGACCGAAGGGCATCCTACGGTATGCAAAAGTTCCGAAGGGACAGGTGAAGGTCGTTTTTTCTTGGTCTTCGGGCGCAATTGGAATCTGATTATATCCTGAATATCCATCCAGGAAACAATAATACTCATGCCCTGCCAATCTCTCCAGCATTTGATCAATAAACGGAAGTGGGAAGTGGTCTTTACGTGTGGCGCTATTCAATTTCCTATAATCAATACAAACTCGAATCTTCGTTGGAAGACGCGTTTGTATCAATTCCTTGTTCTCATTTTCCACAACCGTAAAGCTAGCTTTCTTCGGCACAGCGTGAACAGGACTAACCCATTGACTATCAGAGATGGGATAGATAATCCCATTGTCTAATAGTTTCATTATCTCAGATTTAACAGCTTCTTGCATGATAGGGTTTAGTCGACGCTGTGGATCTCTTTTCGGCTTGGCATCTTCCGTTAAGTGAATCTGATGTTGGACAATCGTAGGACTAATTCCCTTAATATCAGCCATCGTCCAGCCAATGGCTTCTTTATTCTCCCTTAGCACAGTCAATAAGTCCTCTTCTTGTTGTTCCGTAAGATTGGATGCAATGATAACCGGAAAGGATTCTTTATCATCCAAATACTTGTACTTGAGATGACCAGGAAGAACCTTAAGCTCGGCAGAAGGGACAGGATCTATAACAGGTTGCTCACGGTGCAAGGGAAGAATAGAAGTGGAATTAGTACTCTTTTCAGCATTTGTTCCAACAATCTGATCAAGAGTTAGATCATCAGCTTCTAACTCGAATTCCTCTTCAGATTCGTACTCCATCTCCTCCACGTGTTCGCTTGTCAATCCTTCTATCAAGTTGACATCAAATGAGTCACTCTCCACATCCCTTGGCTGCTTCCCCAGATGGAAGACATTCACCTCCTTCGTCATATCTCCGAACGTCAGCCGCATCGATCCATTTCGGCAATTAATGATCGCATTCGCTGTGGCTAAAAAGGGACGTCCTAGAATGACTGGAGTTTGCGCTCTGTGATTATGTACGGGTTGTGTTTCCAGAACAACAAAATCAACGGGGTAGATGAATTCCCCCACCCGTATTAATACATCCGTAATTTCCCCTTTGGGAATCTTAACAGAGCGATCAGCCAGTTGAATAGTCATTTGGGTTGGACGAAGATTGCCTAACCCAAGCTGTTGGTACACAGAAAAGGGAAGAAGATTTATGCTAGCTCCCAAGTCTAGCAAAGCCCTATTGACTGTGGTCTGCCCTATGATACAAGAGATGGTAGGGCTCCCTGGATCCTTGTACTTCACAGGGATTGGACCATTAAGCAATTCACTCAGGTTTGAAGCCAAAAAGACTTTCTTAGGGACATTTGCCTTCCTTTTCTTAGTACACATCTCTTTCAAAAACTTGGCATAGGATGGTACTTGCTGAATAGCATCCAAGAGAGGGACATTGATTTGCACTTGATTAAATATCTCTCTGATCTTCTCCATATGAGCATTATTCTTATGATTTGTAAGCCTATTCGGGAATGGGGCAATAGGCTTATAAGTCTGCTCATCAACTTTCTCCTTTCCTTTTGATTGAGACGTGGATGGTTGTGAACTTGATGAAGGAATATTTTGCAAAGGTTGAACTGGAACAGAAGTTGATGGATTCGACACAGATTTTGGAACAAATTTGGAGACTGATTTGAGACTTTGTTGTCTACATGTTTTCCAGACCTAAGGATGTGAATGGCTTGACATTGGCTCTGACTAGGTCCTAGGTCTTCAACTTCATGCAGAGGAAAATGGGCTCTGGATTAGGCACAGGTTGGCTAGGCAGCATTCCTTTTTGCCTTTCAGTCAAGGAATTAGCCAACTGTCCTATTTGGATTTGCAGTTTATTCATGTCCTGCTGCTGATTGTTCATCATTGCAGCTTGTGTTTTGGACAAAGTCTCAATCATTTTCTCCAATTCTGAAATTTTTCTATCTGAAGGATTGGGTGGTGGATGCTGTTGTTGTTGTTGATATTGGGGTTGAAAATTGGCTTGATATGGCACAGAATTTTGGAATGGTTGGAATCTGGGTGGACTCTGATACGAATTGAAATTTGGTGGGTTTTGGTAAGTAGGTGGATGTGCCTGAGCAGGATATTGTTGATGTGGAAATTGTTGTCTAGACTGCTCAGGACCAGACTGACTCCATGAGAAGTTAGGATGGTTACGCCATCCTGGATTGTAGGTCTTAGAGTAAGGATTGTATGGAGGTCTGGAATACGCTGCATTCGTACTCTCCTGAAAATTTTGAGAGTAATACACAGGACACTCTTCCAACACATGATTCAGATCATGACAAAAAGTACAACCCGGGTGAATTATAGGTGCAGAGCTAGCCATACGTGGTGGGCTAACTACTGAAGATGGGTTGACTTGACTAACGACAGAATTTTCCCTTGATTACAGCAATTCAATCCTCTTCATCAACTGCGTGATCTTAGCTTCAGCTGCTATTGAGGATCCTATAGAATGTAAACCAGATCTGGAAGTTGTTGGTGTGGGTTTCTCAGAGCAGGATTCCCACTGGATCGTTTTCTCCGCTAAAGCCTCAAAAAGGTCCCAGCCCTGGTCTTCATCTTTCTTAAGAAAGTCTCCTTGACACATAGTTTCAAGGAGAGTCTTGGTTTGATAATCCAGCCCATCATAGATAATCTGGCATTGACGCCATTTCTCTATACCATGATGGGGACACAGGGCTACTAAATCCTTAAAGCGCTCAAAGTACTTCCAGAATGGCTCATTGGGCTCTTGTTTGAATTGCATGATGTTTTTGCGCATGAGGGCTGTCTTATGGATGGGATAGAATTTTTTAAGGAAGACCTTAACAAAATCATCCCATGAAGAGATTGAGCTGGCAGGAAGACTGTACAGCCACTTCTTCGCAATATCCTTTAGTGCAAATGGGACAAATCTAAGTCTCACAGCATCCTCACTTAACTGGGAAATCCTCATCATGAGGCATACTTCTTCAAACTCTCATATGAAGATGTAAGCATCCTCAGATTCTAATCCGTGAAATCGTGGAAGAGTGTTTATAAACTGTGGTTTCAACTCAAAATTATTGTCATTCGTGTTTGGGAGGAGAATGCAGGATGGAATGGATGTGCGGATCGGATAGAACTTGTCCTGCAGCGACACGTTATTCGTCATAGTTGTGTTGAGTGGTGTTGTGTGAGGCAGTGTAGAAGTTCTCACAAGCCTAGAAGAAATTGGTTCTCGATACCACTCACGCATGCAAATACACAACCAACGTGCACCTTTCAAACAATCGAAAAATGAAAAATAACAATCAAGAAAAAGAAAAGAAATCAATCCTAGCTTCTAGGTTTTCTGCCCTAGACAACTCCTAACAATAGATCGTCCACAGGAGGTTCGGTGCAGACACTGACTATAAGCAAATCGGCCAGGGAAGGGTAAAGTTGGTGGGAGGTTTTCCGTCCGGAGACGTTCCTTAATTAAGTAACCACCTTCCTTCGGGCTTTCGGCCCTTAACCCCTTTCCTAGACACCGATTACGCGGAAGTCACTTTCCAACACTTTTCCCCCTTAGGAAAATCTCCTAGATGAGTCCGGATGTCCCTAGGGGCCAACGTCTAGCAATTTTAATTAGAAGCTTAGGATAGTGAACACGTGGGGATTATGGTTTGTGGGCTAAGGAAGGGGTGATAAAATCCCCACCTTATCTTTGTTATGGGATTTGCCCTTATCGTTGATTCGTGCAAGTGTACGATATAAGCAACCAATATTCACTCAAAGCAGAATTAAATCATACAACGAGTGAGTCCTAGTCTATATGCTATGCTTCACGTACCTTGTCCCACGCGCTCTTCAACAGTAAATTGAAAGAAATTGAAAGACACGTGCCTATAATGCAATATGTCTAAACAATTTTTTTTTTCAATTAACAACCAATCTTTTACTGTTGATTAACAAGTATCAGGTGAAAAATACAAGATTTCAGGTATATAGGCAGCAGTTTTTAGCAAAGCAGCAGGCCCTGCAGAAAACTGATTAGTAGTGAACTCCTCTGTGCCGCGTTTTCCTGGCTTTTGCCGTGGAAACGCGGCACTTTGGAGGGATCCTGGTCTCTGCTTTTGAGAGCAGAGGCCCAGGTCCGCTTATATGATTCTGCTGTGCAAAGTTTTCTGAATCTTCAACCTGTACCTGCAACAGAGAAGATATATTGTTTAGTTTCTCACTTGTAAAAATACCGTTGCTCTCCCCGGCAACGGCGCCAAAAATTGATTGAGTATTTACAAGGTATATGATGTATTTGTACAAGAATCAGGTATTTAAGAGATGGTTTAGGGTTTAGAATTCACCTTTGATCTTGTTTACTTTGAATATGTAAGAATTATACCTTGTTTCAATCTTTCGTTATAGCAAGTAGCTAAAACGAGTCGTACCACGAGGAGAGCAAGCATAGAAGCTTTCACGATACTAGTGAGACAAGAAACAATACTCTTCTTTGTTAATCACACAAGAGAAAACAATATACAAGAAGTTGTGGATTGGTGGTGGTGCATTGTGAAAAAGAAGTGCAATGAATGAAGTGTGATGAAGTAAAGAAAAGAAAAGAATACTAGAATGAAATGTGTAAACTCTCTTGATTAGAAAGATGCATGGCTAGCATTACTCAACCTCCTTGCTAACATACTACCTCTTTTGTTGATTGCAATATTGTCTCATCAAGAATCATAGACAATTGAAAAGTACTTGCATGTTTCAAGTGTGGTATTCTTTCTTTGAAGACTTAGTGTTCCTTTTAGTTAGTTGGCTAGAAGTCTCTTCTTGAATACTAGGTTCTCTTACTAGGTGTGCAATGAGGAAATATAGGCTTGGTACTCATTTAATGCAAAGGTTAGAAGAATCAAACTCTTTAGGACTTCAAAGCTTAACTACAAAGTTATCTTGAAGTGCTTGAGTTGTTCTTGCTACTCAAATGACACAATCAATGGTAATCCATCCTTTTGATCCAATCAAATGCTCTTTATAAGAGATACACAATTCATCTAGAGGTCTTACAAGCAATCACCAAAGGATACAACATACTCCATTAGAATTTACAAGAAACTTGAAATCATGCAAGAATTAAAGAATACAATCAACTAGAGCTAGTAGTAGCTAGGTGAGATTAGCTAGCCATGCATTCAAGAAACTAGCCCTCCATTATACTAACAAGAAAGCTATAATTCTCCATGAAATCAAAGATCTAAACAACTCAACTAGAATTAAACTAGAATTAGAAATTGAATGCAAGAATTAAAAGCATAAGAAGAGAAAGCATACTCAATTCTAGTAAAAAGAAGATGAGAGCTCCATTGAATCTTTGCTTCAAGGTTGTCACTAGTCTTGATTACAATCTCTCAAGTGAAGAACTCTCTCTCAATTTAGCTAGAGATCAAGGAGGAAGGAGAGAAGAACTAGAATCCTTAAACAAAAATTACAACTAATCCAAATTTTCCCTCTCTCTTCACTGGTGCTCGCGCAGCTCTCTGATCAGGTATTTATAGGCAAAGTTGAGAATCTCATCAGATCTTAACCGTTGGCACGAAATCCGAGGCCCAACGGCCCTCGGATTGCCGCGGATTGCCGCCAGATTGCCGCCAGATCTGGGCCGTTGGCTCGGATCTTTCTGGTGGGATCTGGTGGTTAAGTTGTTGGCCACGTGGACTGGTTGGATCTTGCAGTTGGTGCTCAGATCTTGGTGAGATCTGATTTGATTCTTTGGCTAATTTTTAATTAACCCCCTTAATTATCACTAATTAAGGTGGTTAATTACTTTTCCTCTTTAAAGTGGAGATCTGCAAAATTAGAGAAAACATGGGTTAAAAATCATATTTAATATGCAATATGCAAGGTATAAAGGCGGTATAAAATGCAAATATATGGTATAATCAATAGTCAATATAAATCAAAACTTTTGTATTTTTCTTTAAACAAAAAATTTTTAGATACCAATTTAAAACACAAGACATCTTGATATCAAAAGATAGTATTTTTCTTTTTAAGCCAAATAAACAATTGAAATGACTATTTTCTATCATAAAGTAAGGGAGTGAAAATACAAGTACCAATTGAAATATGAAAACGGATTTTCTCCCCCTTTATGAAATACCAACAAAAACTATGCGTAGGCTTGTAATAAGATACCAATTGAAAACTAAATCAATTGAAATAAAGTTGAAGCTCAAACTCTAGCATAAACAAAATTTGTGCTCAAGATATAGAAATATAATAGCACAATAAAACAAGTATATGTGTATGAAATAAAATGAGTACCAATCACTAATAGATGATACCAATTGAAAATATACATACACAATAAACATATGAGTATACAAAAAGATCAAATAGATACCAATTGAAAGAGTTCAATGATGCCAATTGACATAACAATAAGTTCAAGTGTATACATCATATTACTATACCTTCCAATCATGGTTCAAGTTTTAAATGATTTTCATTTTAAAGTATACATGAACATGATCTCCCATCCATCCTCCCATAAAGGGTAGGGGTTTTCAAAAAATAGATTTGAAAATAAGTTTTGTTTGAAAAACTCTACCAAAATGAAGAATACCGTAACTAGTTAAATTGAAAATCTTTTAAACTAGTACGAAATCCTTCAAGCAAGGAATACAACAAAATAGTTTTTCATAAAACATGAAATCCACAAGATAATCAACACTCTAATTCAATTAGGCATAAATATGACTCATGAAAACAAAACATGAGCAAAATATAAATATGAGTGTATAAATAAAATGTGTAGATCATAATCATGAAAATTTTTCATTAAGCTCAATTATTCCTTAAACATGAAACATGAAAATCAATAAAACTTATTTAATCTTCAAGGTATATGTATGTCCTATACAAGTTAAAGTATACATACATATCCAAACACAACGAGTCCACAAAGATATATGCATGAAGGCACGTGGCTCAAAAGGATGTATATGTATAACAATAATTTGGATAAAATAGACACATACATGAAGTTAAATAAAAACACATGGAAACATGAAAAACTAAATTTTCATTAAAACAAATTTCATTTCAAGGTATATGTATGAATTATCAACACAATAAGTATACATACATATCCCTAAACACAATTGAGTCCATATATAGATTTGCATGAGAGGCAAATGACTCAAGGGGTATACATGTATATCTTAAAGTTTGGCAATACAAACATATACATGAAGTGAAACACACAATCATAAAACAAATCCAAAAATAGGAATACAAGTTTAAAATGCATGAATCATCAAAACTAGACTATACTAATACATCTAATGGGAACAAATAAGCATTCAAGCACAAACATATATGGATTTATTTGTGGCCCACTATATGCACAAGTATAAATCCTAGTCTTAATGAAAACTAACATTTAAACATGTAGTCAACTCATGAAGCATAAAACGGGATAAAAATCATCATGAAAAAGCTAAACATGATTATTATGAATATCCACATGTTATTAGAACTATGATATACGCAATAGCAACCAAATAGAGAGAACACAAATGAATTTATCCATATTAAACATGGGTGTCTCAAAATAACTAAACATGTATATCACAAGTCTAATAAGCATGGCATTTTCATACTAATCACTAAACAATGAAACATGCTATGAAAGATAAACATGGAAAGCATGTAAACAATAAATAAGGAGTTAGAGATTCGATACCAAAACCAATGAGGGCACCGCTCTAGTTCTCCAAACCAAGGTGGTCTTCCCACCAAACTTTCCTTGAAAGTGATGCATCCATATGATTTCCATGAAGCTCGAACGCATCCACTCCAAGGTGCCGCTACTCTCACGTCATGTGAGAGCCCACACCTACATCAAATAAAGGAGGGGTGGTCTTTGGTACCCACATCTTATTGGGTCCATGGGGGTTAGTCCCTTCTCTAACCCAAACAAACTTCTTTGCTAAATTATCAACATGTATTCTATCATAGCAAAATTTAGCAAGGTGGCCCATACGTTCATAATGTGTACAAGTGTACACATGAGCATACTTGTGATGGGTGTGTCCGTGTGGAGCATGTGTATGCCGTGGAGGGTGTGCATGCATAAAGGATGGAACTTGTTTCTTTCGAACCAAGGTTTCCAAACGTGAGTGGTTCATGGCACATTGGCTCATAGTGGAGCCCAAACAATCAACCTTCTTCTTAAGCAAGCAAATATCATCATTAATCTTAGAAGAAGATGTGCATGGTAGGGGTGATCTAGGTGAAGCTACCCTAGCATGGCAAACATGAGCATCAATCTTATTTTGTAAAACAACATTTTTCTTTAAACACACATCTAAATCATTTGAAATAGAAATAATTTTATTTTTCAAAGCAACATTCTCCTTTAAGACAAAATCAACTTTTGAAATTTTCATTTTTCTTCAAAATAACATGGCAATCATTTTTAGATTTTAAAAACTCATTTTCTTTAAGTGCAAGTTCTAATTGAGATCTTAATGAATCCCTTTCATTATAGACCTCAACCTTCTCTTGCAAAACATTGTTAAGTTTAGAAGACAATTTTTCATTTTCTTTATTTAAAGCAAAAGTCTTCTTTTTCAACACATCATATTTTTCTATTAATTTTTCACAAACAATTGATAGTTCTTCATTTAAAGCATGGGGATCAACAAAATCATTTGAAGAACTAGCACAATTATTACTATCTAATTGAGTTTCCGATTGTACCTCAAGGGAGTCATTCCCTTGGACCATTAAGCATTGAGAGTCGGATTCTCCACTAGACTCCTCTTCTTGTTGGATAGGCGTTTGAAGCTTGGAGGTGGTGGTTGTCAATAAATTCCACACTGCAAAGGCGGAATCAATGTTAGAAATCGCATAAGATATTCTTTGAATAATGTGCTTCTAATGGCCTCAAGGGATTGTGCATTGGCCCCTATATGATTGCGATCTCCAAGATAGCATTTCTTGGTGGCCGCAAGAAAGACATGCAAACCTAGGGTCTTCAAATAGCTACTCATCATAACCTTCCAAATCTCAAGTCTAGAAATGTCAAACATAGGAGGGCTATCCATGAGGGCAAACTAAATGTGTGCAAACAAACAAATGCAAACAAGATTAGCAAACAAATGGATCTTACTCCTAGGATGTTAAGCCTAAGTATCAGGAGCACTAGCTCTGATACCAAGTGAAAAAAACACCTAGAGGGGGGTGAATAGGTGTAAGTGCTAATCTAGGAACTAAATGCGCTAAATGCGGAAGCTAATGCAAATCTTGCACAAACTTAATTCAATACAACAAGTGTAGTCGAATTCCCTGTGAAGGGCTCTGGACTAACTCCTCTTGATTCCCCTTGAATGGGTTGAGGTGCTATGTGAAGCTCTTGTTGGTTAAGTATAAGTTAGGCACACACACAAGCAAGCCAAGCAAATAAGGATGAATAGCAATATGAATATATGCAAGGCAACACAAGCTAATAGATATGTATGATATGAATGATGCTATGCACAATATAAAGAGAGAGAGAAGAGAGACAAGCGGATCAAACGCTAACAACAAGATATGTTTCGAGGTTTGAGCACCTTGCTCTACATCCCCGCCTACACCACTGTGTAGGATTTCCAATCCACTATAACGTCCACCGAGGACTCCCACCGAGGGAACCTTCACCGAGAAGGATTTTTACAACAAGGGAGTACCGAACTCCTCTCACAAACAACCACTTCACAACCGAGGGGTAGGCCCGTAGCCAAACAACCACAACAAACACCTCTACCGAAGAGGGTTTACAAACCAAACTCCACCTCTCACTAGAGGGAGCAAACCAATCACCCGATCACCTCTACCAAAGAGGGATACAAAAAGAATAAGGGTGTACAACTAGTGGTTTCTTTCAACCACAAACAATCTCTCTTTCTTTTCTCTTTTTCCACTAAACAAAGATCCTAAATAGATTAGGATAGAAGATAGCTCAAGTGTGGAATCAAGGTGTTTTTTGAAAAAAGCAACAAAGAAAACTACTTGGGAAATCTCTTGTAAATGATAGAAAATGAAAACCAATACAATCTCCCAAAAACCTAGTTCTCTTTGATTTTCCAAAAACCCAAAACAATAAAGATGAAATCTTTTTAGCACAAAAACTATTTTGAAAACTTGTTTAAACACTAGAGAAATACTGAAAATTTTCTTCTTGAAAGTCTTGTCAAAACAGCCCAAGAGATGGGGTATTTATACCTCCATCAGAAAACTAGCCGTTAGGCTGAGCTGGCAGCCTGACAGGCGACCGGTCGACCGGAACGGTCGACCGCCAACGGTCTAAAATCCGACCGTTGGAGCCTCCGGTCGACCGTCCGGTTGACCCAAACAAACAGAGAGCTCTGCTCTCAGACCCGGTCGACCCTGACGGTCGACCGTCCCTGTGTCTGCCAAACGTGCACAATCTGTGCACGTCGGTCGACCGGCTTCATCCCAAGTCGACTAGGTCAGTTGACTAGTCGATTGGTTGAAGCCTGGAACGGAAATCTGGGTCAGAAAAACAGTTTAAAAATATTTTGAAAAATCTTTTAAAACTTCTAAAAATCCACAAACTTGTTTTAACATTTTATATTAAAACACAAACAAGTGATAAAAATTTCAAGACATATATCAATCATATCAATTCATTTTTGAGTCTTGCAAATTTTATCAAAACCAACAGTTGTATTTTATCAAACTTGATTTTTCAATACATGAATAAGATAGTCAAAATAAGTTTGTATAGGAAGTGTAAACATGTATGTATAACTAGAATACATCTATTATACATATAAACCATTTAAACTTGTTTTGATCTACTATTCATGAAAACCAAAAACCAAACATAAAACGTGTGTGTTTGTGCACTTGAGCATATCAACTATACTAAGCTTTACAAATGGATTTAAAACACGCTAAACTATGGATACCTAAGTCTTCTTGACGATCTTCATCTTCAAGGCGACTCGATCCACAAACACCATGATCCATGAGCTAGGCAAGGTATGATCTTGATGCTTTGGCCCTGGAATCACCATGAAAAGCTTCTAAACACCTTTGTTGAAGCTAATCACCAACTAATATCTTGCTAATGATCTGAAACTTAAAATCACAAGAATATTAGTAAACATAACTACATGAGTTAATCATCATCAAAACTAGGGTGGAAGGCCTTTGGGCCAACACAAGGAACTAGGGCACTAGAAAGTTGATTGCCCGAAGGCCAAAGGTAAAAAAGTGGAGTTAAACACCGAGGCGAATCTCGCACAGGCGAATGGATCGGATGAAGACTCATCGGTATTCTCTCTCTGTTACTACTCCTACTGTTTGTAACTTAGATAATGCTGAGTGGATCTTAGATACCGGAGCCACCTATCATGTGTGCCCGAACAGGGTCTGGTTTTCTAGTTTTGAGAAGCTAGATGGATGTTACACGGTCATGGGTGATGATCATCCGTGTAATATATAAGGGATGGGTACAGTCCGTATCAAGATGAAAGATGGGATAGTACGAGAATTGAAGGAGGTGAGGTATGTACCTCAACTCAAAAGAAATCTTATCTCTGTTGGTGCTTTGAAAGCATTGGGCCTTGTGGTATCTATACGAGATGGTGTTCTCAAGATGACCAAAGGTTCAATGGTGGTTATGAAGGGCGTCCGCTGGGAAAATCTCTGCTACTTGAAGGGTAGTACAGTTACAGGTCAGGTGGAGACTTCTAGTTCTTCAGATGATGGTTGCATAAAGATCTGGCAGGTGAAGGTCGGACATGGAGGTGAAAAGTCTTTGCAAGCTCCTGCAAAGAAGGGATCATTGGAAGGTGCTGCTACCTGCAACTTGGAGGGTGAACACAGCGTTCTGGACAAGAAGAAGGTAAAATTCAGCACTAGTACTCACTGCTCAGAAGGTCTTCTTGATTGTGTTCACGTAAGCGTTTGGGGACCTGCTAAGACTGCATCGCTTGGAGGTCATAGGTACTTTGTCTCTTTTATTGATAGTTTATCTAGGCATTGTTGGATATATCCCTTGAGACAAAGGTGTGAAGCTCTAGATATGTCGGTGAAGTGGAAAGGAAGAATGGAGAACCAGATAGGTAGGAAGATCAAGGAGCTACGATTGGTAATATTGAAAGAGAAATTAACCAATTCCTACGATTTGGTCAGAACACTGGTATTGGTACTCACTTCACAAAAGGTATAAATGGGTTGGCTAAGGAAGTAAACCGTTCCTTACTGGAGAAGGTTCGGTGATTGTTGTCTAATGCAAGATTAGACAAATCGTTTTAGGCTGAGGCGATTGTGTATGCTAGCCATCTCATAAATGGATCGACTGCGATAGGAGGTAAAATTCTATTGAAAATTTGGTCTGCGAAAGCTGCTCAAGATCATGGTTTGCTGCGGGAATTTGGAAGTCCGATCTACTTCAGTGCCAAAGATGTCAAGGTGAATTCGCGAGCAAAGAAGTTTGTGTTTTTGGGTGTCAAGCGAAATATGAAAGGTTACAGGTTATGGGACCCCGAAAACAAGAAGATCGTGTTGACTAGGCATGTCACGTTTGATGAGACTTCAGTGTTGAAGTCCACCGTCTTTCAGCAGGTGGAGAGGACAGAGATCAAGGAAGTATTGCATTGGGTGGAGGTTGATGCTACTCCACCATCTCCAATTGGTTCGGTATCAGTGAAGACTCCACCGGATGTGACACCGGTGGAGATCATATAGCTAGGGTTGATACTGAACAGGTTGAAGACATTGATGAGAATGTCGAGTTGTTTGCAGCTATTGGAACCAAGGTAGAACCACGCTCTAATAAATTGGAGTTCGTTGGAGATCGGCTCAGATTCGAAAAATCTTCACCGAGGTGGAGAATTGTAGGGAGAGAGGAGATGAGGAGTAGAGAAAGTTAGCATAGAGATAGAAAATCAAAGAGCGAGAAACGAAGCATTGAGCAGGCCAGATTGTGCTCCCGGTTGGCCGCCCGGTCGGCCGATGGAGGAGGCCGGTCGACCGCCTGATCGACCAGCGTGCACGGCGTGCACAAGGTTAGTCCGGTCGACTGACTGATAGGCCTTAGTTCTCGGTTGGGCCCGGTCGACCGGCGCGGTCGATCGTGGCATGGGTCGGTCGACCAGCTGGTCGACCGAGAGACGCATTTTCTGCTGCCTTTTGGGATTCAGATTCCTTTTCTGGATGGGATCGAATACAATCTGGGTTTCCTTAAATCCAGGGACTGTCTGGCTATAAATAAGGGCTAGAGCCCTCATGTATTGTATCCCTAAGAATCTCCTGAAAAATTCCCTCTGTATTAGCTTGAATTGATTGTTGAATCAATAAAATCTCTCTCTCCCTTGCCCCGAGGACGTAAGCACGTTGCTGAACCTCATTAAATACTGTGTTGATTGCTTTTCTCTATTGTTTCTCTATTTTTGTCATGTTGGTTACATCTCGGCAGCATCAAGTCTTCGCTTGGTTGGTAGATTCCTTAGAGGGGTTGTTGTTCCCTACGCACAACACATGTCAGTACAATTGAGTTTGAATGGAACACGGGCTTTCTGCATACCCCGTAACAATTTCATAATTTATTTTGTTAAACTCTTTTTAATGAAAAGCGAAACAACATTTTCTGATTCGTGCTACATGAATTTATTTCAATTTTGGTTCCTAGCGCCCTCTCAGCATATTCAAGTACGAGTTTTTCGAGAGATACACATGAGGGCTCTACCCCTTTATTTATAGCCAAAGAGCCTCACGGTTTTTGAAAATCACAATTGGATTCAACTCTTTTTCAGAAACAAAGTCCGAATCTCAACAAGAGAAGCAGATTCGCCGGTCGGTCGACCGGGTCGGTCGACAAATTCCTTCCTTCGATCGACTGATTTTTCGACCGACTCTAATAGAAAGTTGGCCATGCCAGTCGGTCGACCGCTCCAGTCGACCGCTCTCCTTGCTATGGTCAACCAGGCGGCCGACGGAGCTGCTCATGTGCACGTTGTGCACGCCGATCGACTGGGCGGTCGGCCGACCACTGTTCTGGCCTGCATTTGGACAGCCTTCTCACTCTTTTTATATTCCGATCTCTGCACTATTTCTGCCGATTAAGTTAAAAACTCTTCCATCAAGTTTCTATCTCCTCTCTCCCTACAATTCTCCGCCTCGGTGATGATTTTTCAAGTCTGAGCCGAACTCAAATGAACACCTAGCGAAATCGACACACGATCTCGGCGGAACATTCCGGACGAACGACACACGATCTCGACTTGGCTGAACGGACTAACCGGTTCCAAATGAATTTCCAACACACTTACAATTGATTTCAATTGATCACACCAGATTCAAATTGAGTTTGTTGTTCCCTCAAATAACTCTCTCCAAACTCCAATATCAATTGTAAAGATTCTAAATTTTAGCTCAGCCATCCAAACGAAATGCACCATATATGTCTTCCCAACACTCCACCGAAAAGAATCAACACCATGAGAGCCGACCAACGAAGTGTCTACAACTCAGCAACTGAATGGAATACCATTTCAAATGACCTAAAGAAGAAACCCAACAAGAGCCAACACTGACTCCAACTGACTGGCACTCCAGTCTAAATATTTTCAAGATGATCCAACCAAATATGAGTAAAGCACACAAAATTTCAATATCAGCTCAATAAACTGGATGCATACCCCTTTTATGCAAGCTCAACTATCTTCTCACTGGAAGATCAAATGTTCATCGAGATCAGAAGACTTCACCTCTACGTGAAGTCCAAATCAGCATCTGCTTCTAATTTTTGAGAACCCAAATACACCAAATAGCTTCAAACAAGTTACATCACTAAATGGCTGCGCTTATGCGGCTGTCTATGTACCTTGCCCAAGGGATCAAGTCATCTGTTGTTCATTTTACGAGCTCTACCGAGCTCAGGCAACTGTGACTAATCTTTAGCAGCGAACTGAACTGGCTAAGTCATATGAACCTCCTTACCAAACCGTTATGGAGAACAACAGCCTTCAATTGAGTTTGTCATGCTCACCAACTTGAGATTCATGTTTCTTCACCCACTTCCGTGATTTTATCTTGGTTCTAATAGCTGCAAATAATTTGACATTCTCATCAATGTCTTTCAACTTGTTCAGATCAAAACTGGCTACATGATCTCCACCGAGTGAAGTCCTTACTGATACCGAACCAATTGGAGGTGGAGTAGCATTAATCTCCACCCGCTGTGATACATCTTTGGTCTTCGTCCTCTCCACCAGCTGGGAGACGGTAGACTTCAACAATGAAGTCTCATCAAATTTTACATGCTTACTCAGCACAATCTTTTGTTTTCGGGGTCCCATAACTTGTAGCCTTTCATATTCTTTTTGACGCCCAAAAAACATAAACTTTTTTTCTCGCGAATTTATCTTACTAACTTTGGCACTAAAGTAGGTCGGACTTTCAAATACCCACAGCAAATCATAATCTTGAGTAGCTCCACCTGGCCAAATATTCAACAGAGTTTTGCCTCCTATCGCAGTCAATGACAGTCCATTTATGAGATGACTAGCATATACAATCGTCTCAGCCTAAAACGATTTGTCTAATCGTGTATTATACAACAAACACCGAGCCTTCTCTAGCAAGGAACAGTTAATTTTTTACCCAACCCATGTATTCCATTTGTGAAGTGAGTATCAATTCCATTGTTCTGGCCAAATTGTAGGGATTAATTTTTGTATCTTTCAACATTACCAATTTGGAACTCCTTAATCTTCCTACCAGTCTGCTTCTCTATCATATCTTTTCACTTCACCAACATACCTAGGACTTCAAATCTGTCTCATGGGATATATCCAACAATGCCTAGATAAATTATCAATAAAAGAGACAAAGTACCGATGACCTCCAAGTGATGCAGTCTTGGCAGGTCCCCAAATACTTACGTGAACACAATCAGAAGACCTTCCGAGTGGTGAGCAGTGGTGTCAAATTTCACCTTTGTCTTCTTGTCCAGAACGCCGTGTCCACCCAATTTCACGTTGCAGGTAGGTGTACCTTCCAATAATCCCTTCTTTGCTGGGGCTTGCAAAGACTTTTCTCCTGTATGCCGAGCTTCATATACCATACCTGAGTGCAATCACCATCTGAAAAAATAGAAGTCGTCACTCACCCTATAACCGTACTACCCATCAAGTAATATAGGTTATTGCATCGGACGCCCTTCATCATCACCATTGAGCCTCTAGGTATCGTGAGAATACCATCTCTAACAGATACTGCATGACTCAATGCTTCCAAGGCACCAACAGAGATAAGATTCTTTTTCACTTGAGGTATATACCTCACTTCCTTCAGTTTCTGTACCATCCCATCAAACATCTTGATCTAGACTTTACCTATTCCTTCCATGTTACAAGGGTAATCATCACCCATGATAACAGAACATCCATCTAGCTTCTCAAAGCTAGAAAATCAATCCCTGTTTGGGCATATATGATAGGTAGCTCCAGTATCTAACATCCACTCAGAGTCTCCTGAATAGCCAACAATAGTAGTAATAACGGAGAATGAGAATACCGATGAGTCTGAGTCTGATCCATCTGCTTGTGAAGTAATGGCTTGAGTACTGACCACTTGTGCAAGTTTGTCTCGGTCTTTGACTTCTTCTTCTTCTTACTCTTATCCTTGATCCTTAGACAATCAACCTCCAGTGTGATGGGGAGATTCTGTCTCCTTGCTTTAAAATACCGCAAGTGCACGGTTGTTCGATGTAACACTTGAGAGTCAGTCCACAGGGACAAGTGGTTCTTACGGTTTCAGCACTTCTAAGCGAATTGGTAAAAAGTTTGTGGATTTGTAGGTTATTTGAACTACTTATAATAAAAGAAAAGTCAAGCACCTAGGGCCGAATCCTCTAAATTAGCATCAAGTGGTCAATCTCGGTCTCCACACTGGTATGTTGTTACTCATCAAATCTCTACTTCTAACAGGTAAGTAAGTCTGAATACTTAATCTAAGCACAGGGTATTATCCAGTTACATGATCCATCAAAGGTAAATTAATAAATTAAACAAATAACATAAAGGCAACTGATAGGTAGTGAAAAATGCATAATTGTCATCATATATACCATCACATTTGCACATTTATTCATATTATAATGCACATTTATTAATATTTCGTTATTTAATGTGTGCAGGCCTCGAATTATTATTTTAATAAGAAATAAAGCTTAAAGAGCCCAAAAGCTCAGATCCAAGCCCATGTTTGAAGCCCAGGTGAAAAAGCGCAATTACAAGAAGTCAAAATGCAAATACAAGGGCTAAAAGTTGCAAATATAAGAGATAAGGGAAGGATAGACTTCTATCCAACCCTAAACACTTGCAGGATGAGGATAAAAGCCCAAGATAAGAAGGAAATTCGTGGAAAGAAGATTTGAAGAAATCTGGATTAAGGGTAACTTGATTACTAAGTTATCTCGAAAATCCAGATTAAAATGCCAGGATGCATATTCCAGAAGCATGCGCCCAGACGGACGGACCAGGAGAAGCCACGCGCCAAAGCACGTGGCCTGAATCCGCTAAACTGCCGCAGATTTGCGGCAAAAGCCGCAATTCTGCGGCATAGTGGATGAATTTGGATACCAGATTTCGTCTGC
Source organism: Agave tequilana (assembly GCA_038442645.1). Classification (NCBI taxonomy): domain Eukaryota; kingdom Viridiplantae; phylum Streptophyta; class Magnoliopsida; order Asparagales; family Asparagaceae; genus Agave; species Agave tequilana. Next base: position 58,703 of record JAVJIF010006410.1, on the reverse strand, counting down.
GATCTTATCCAGGACTCTATCACCTTCTGCACTATAAATATCCCTGCAGGCGCAACGTACAGGGCATGCAGAGACGTATTAGGGTTTCTTTAGCCATTTTTCTTTAAATTTTAGCAAGTTGTAATCTTTGTTTCAAGCACGGTGTGGAGAAGAAGGAGCTTTGTAATTGGAGTTTACTCTCGAATAAAGGTTACCTTTTTGCCACTTAATTTCTGTCATTTAATTTTGCATTTACTTTGTGATTTCTTGAGTTTGGTTTGATCTGTGATCTCTCGATTCTCTTTATTTTCTTTCTTTCTTTATTCCTCTCATATAAAAAAAAAGAAAAGAAAAATAATAAAAAGATGATGAACTAATCTTCCTTTGTGGTTTGCTGAATTCTTAAGCAACCCTAAGCATGTTTGGAGTTGAACAGATTAATAATACTTTTTAGAAACCCTAGGTTTAAAGTAGATTGCTTGAGGACTAAATGGATAATCAGCTTTCTAATCTAGGTTACACTTTTAAATAATTCCTCACCCTTCATATTTAAGAACTTTGACAGCGTAACTTCAAGGTAATGCTTTTCTTCCGCTGTACTTAGATGTTAAGATGAAATCGTGTTGAATGTTCAAAGGTACGAACTAGTAAGATTCTAAACTCTTTTATTCTTGCTTGCATCTTCGCTAATAAACCTAGGATTAATTTCACATATATTAAGATGATGTTCAATCTCCTTAACGTGCAATAGGGTTGTGGTAGAAGATCAGTAAAAACCACATTTTTATATCATATATATCTCTCAAATCTAATCTCTCTTTTTTTACTTAAAGCATACAGGGGAATCGGCCGAAAAGCTTGCATCGCATCCTTCCCTGAGGATCACGACCCGCTTGAGCCCTTACTACAGCGGATTCGCATTGAGACTAAGAAATCTGAACTTCTATTTCTATTCTTTAAAAATTCTCAATCAAAATTTTGGCGCCGTTGCCGGGGAAGGAACGACACGATTTCCTCGTTCTAATCATTCTTTATTCTTTCTGTTGCAGGTACAGAGAACAGGAAACAAAAACAGAGCAGCAGCAAGGACATACAGCAATCCAGTGCCTCTGCCCTCGAAGGCAGAGCACCTGGACCTACTAATTTGCCGCAGAAACGCGGCAAAAGCCGCAGATCTGCGGCAGTAGTAGTGAACTACTAACCTGCTTTTCTGCAGGTTGCTCTGCATTGCAAAAATCTGCTTACTGCTGTGATATTATTTCTCTGTGATCACTCTGCAACTGCTAATAAAAAACATTAACCTATTTGTTGAAAATAAAAAAAAAATATATTTTTAGACTCTTGCATTTTAGGGCACGTGTCTATTTTAATTTTTTAATTCTGTTGAAGAGTGCTGGCGACAAGGTACGTTTGCATAGCATATAGATTAGGAAACACTCTTGGTTGTTTACTGCTTTCTTGAGTGATTACTTTTCTACAGCTTTACACGTACACTAATTCATCTTAAGGGCATAACCCATAAAAAAGATAAGGTGGGGATTTCATCACCCTTCCTTGGCCCACAAATCTTATCCGTCACACTCACAACCCTAACCTTAAGTAAAATTTGACTAGACGTTGGCCCTAGGTTAACTCGGACTCAATAGGAGATTGACCGAAGGAGGAAAATTGTTCGAAATTAACTCTTGTCAAATCGGTGTCTAGGCAGGGGATTGAGGGCCGAAAGCCCGAAGAACGGTGGTTATTTAATTAAGGAACGTCTCTGACGGAAAACCTCCCACCGGTCTTGCCACCTACCTGGCCGATTAGCTTGTGGTTAACGTCGACAGTAGACCTCCTAAGGACAGTCTAAAGTTAGGAGTCGTCTAGGTTAAGGCTTACCCTAGATTAGGATTTTTGATTGTTTTTCTTTTTTATTGATTGATTGGGTAAACTTGTTTGCTGATTGTGCATGCCCGCTTGGTCGAGAGACCCACTTACATCCAGGCTAACTAGAACTAGTTCACCACCCGAGCTCAATCCCGACTCACACATGGCACAACCGCCATCACTCCAAGATAGGATCTATCCTATCAGGACTTCTCTTCCTTCTTGCATCAAGCTTAACGATGAAGGTGTTGACCCATTTGAGCTTAAGCCACAATACATCAACACCCTTCCGAAATTTCATGGACTTGACTCCGAGGATGCATACTTCTTCATAAGGGAATTTGAGGAAGTATGTCTCATGATGAATATTCCTAAGTTAGGAAAAGATGACATCAAACTTAGGTTTGTCCCCTTTGCTTTGAAGGATTTAGCAAAGAAATGGCTCTACAGTCTAGAGGTCGGTTCTATATCTTCTTGGGATAATTTCGTTAAGGCCTTCTTAAAGAAATTTTATCCCGTTCACAAGACTGCACTGATTAGGAAGAATATCCTACAGTTTAAGCAAACAGCAAATGAGACTTTTTGGAAATATTTCGAACGTTTTAAGGACCTTCTTGCCCAATGCCCTCACCATGGGATAGAGAAATGGCGACCTTGCCAAGTTCTATATGATGGATTAGAATATCAAACTAAAACATTGTTAGAATCCATGTGCCAAGGAGGATTTATGAAGAAGAACGAAAATGAAGGGTGGGAATTGTATGAGGAATTAGCTGAAAATACCATCCAATGGGAACCTACTCCGGAAAAATTTAGGACTAATGACCCTACTTCTTCTAAAGGAGGTATCCATTCCATTGAGGCCAACATAGCAACCGATGCTAAGTTAGCTGCTGTTATGCGAAGACTAGAGGCCCTTGAAACTAAAGAGCCAGTCTCTGTGAACCAAGTCAGCCTAACATCTTCGGCGGGCTGTACTTATTGTCAAGATATGAACCATGTGTTCGAGGAATGTCCTGTCTTTTTCGTGCATCAAAGCTTGCCCGAACATATGAGTGCGGCCTTCACAAGGCCCGCCAATAATCCTTATTCACCCACCTACAATCCTGGTTGGAGAAATCATCCCAATTTTTCATGGGGCCCAAGCAACAATGATCAAATTAGGCCCAAATTCTCCAACAATTTCCAAAATCCGCCCTATCAGCAAAGTTTTCCTAGTCAAAATCCTCCACCATCTTTCCAATATTCACAAATGAAAACAAGGCTTTCAAACATGGAAAGAAAGGTGGACACTCTTGTTAAAAGCCATGACACACTAGCTCAAGTCTTGACCAGGATAGAGGTCCAATTAAATCAGCAAGAAAGACAGAGGGGTACCCTACCGAGTCAACCATTGCCAAATCCTAGGAATCCTAGGCCAGCCAATGAGGCTCAAGACCCAAATCAGTGTCATATGGTTCATACACTCAGATCGGGAAAACAAGTTGATAATCAAGTATCCATGCCATCGGATCCATCTCAGCCATCTATTCCATCTAGCTCCACTTCCATTCCATCTAGCTCCACTCCTGTTCCATCCAGCCCCAATGAAACTGAAGCTGAAAAGTCAGCAGGTCAGATGCACCAGCCTATAGCTCCATTTCCAAATAGGCTTAGAAGCAACAACAATGCACATATGGAGAAATTATTAGAGGTGTTCAATCAAGTTAGGCTCAACATTCCACTTCTTGATGCAATCCAACATGTCCCTAGTTATGCCAAATTCCTTAAGGACATGTGCACCAAGAAAAGAAAGACTAATGTGCCTAAGAAGGTTTTTCTAGCCACTAACATTAGTGAGCTATTGTCCAATCAGATCCCTATCAAGTATAAGGACCCAGGTTGCCCCACCATCTCTTGCACCATAGGTCGAGCCGAAATCAATCGAGCACTCCTCGATTTAGGAGCCAGCATCAATTTGCTCCCTTTCTCTGTGTACCAACAACTTGGATTAGGTGAACTCAACCCAACCCAAGTTACTATTTAGTTGGCTGACCGCTCTATCAAAGTTCCTAAGGGAGAAATCAATGACGTTCTCATACGGGTAGGAGAATTCATTTACCCAGTAGATTTCATTGTCTTAGAGACACAACCTGTGTCTAATCCTAGGTCCCAAACTCCCGTCATCTTAGGAAGACCGTTCCTAGCAACTGCAAATGCAATAATCAATTGTAGAAACGGATCCATGAGATTAACTTTTGGGGATATGACCAAGGAGGTCAATGTTTTCAACCTAGGTAAGCATCCCTACGATGTGACTGACCAACCCTTTGAGGTTAACTTCATTGAAAATATGACGAGTGAGCATAATGATGAGATCATACTTGAGTCAGAGGAAGAGGAAGATTTAGAAACAAGTGATATCAGCCTTGATGAGATCGAATGGGAATCAAATCTGAGTTCTATAGAGATGGGAGACTCTAGCTTAACACCTCCACCCATTGAGCCACCTCCTTCTTTGGAGTTAAAAGCCTTGCCCAAACATCTTAAGTACGCCTACCTAGGTGAACAAGAGACGTTACCGGTCATAGTTGCATCTAATTTGACCAATAGGCAAGAGGAGGACCTGCTGGCAACCCTTAGGAGACATAGGGAAGCCATTGGTTGGACTATGGCAGATATCAAGGGACTGAGCCCTACGATAGTCCAACATCGTACCATCTAGAGGAAGGGGTTAGACCGAAGAGGGATCCACAGCGTAGGCTAAACCCACTCATGCAGGAGGCTGTACACGCCGAAATAGTAAAACTGTTAGATAATGGGATCATTTATCCCATTTCTGATAGCGAATGGGTTAGCCCAATGCATGTGGTCCCTAAGAAATCTAGCTTTACTGTGGTAGAGAATGACAAACATGAGTTAGTGCAAACACGATTGCCTGCCAAGGTTAGAGTATGCATAGACTACCGCAAGTTGAACGCAGCCACTAGGAAAGATCATTTTCCCCTCCATTTATTGACCAAATGCTGGAAAGATTAGCAGGACATGAGTACTACTGCTTCTTGGACGGTTATTCAGGGTATAATCAAATCCATATAGCCCCGGAGGACCAAGAAAAGACAACGTTCACGTGTCCATTTGGGACATTTGCCTACCGTCGAATGCCTTTCGGCCTATGCAATGCCCCCGCCACATTCCAACGTTGTATGTTAAGCCTGTTTTCTGATATGGTTGAGCGTTTCTTAGAGATTTTCATGGACGACTTCTCCGTCTATGGGAATTCATTTGACCAGTGTCTCCATCACTTGGAGCTAGTACTGAGTAGGTGCACCGAAAAGAACTTGACCCTCAATTGGGAAAAGTGTCACTTCATGGTGCAACATGGGATTGTCCTAGGTCACGAGATATCTAGGGAAGGGATTAAGGTAGACAAGGCCAAGGTGGAGATCATAGCGAAACTTCCACTTCCGCGATGCGTGAAGGACATTCGGTCTTTCTTAGGACACGCTGGATTTTATCGTAGGTTCATTAAGGACTTTAGCAAAATTGCTAGACCCCTTACAAACCTTCTAGCTAAAGACGTGTCCTTCATCTTTGATGATAGGTGCCATAGTGCATGGGAGAAATTGAAAGTGGAACTTATCTCTGCTCCTATCATCTCACCTCCGGACTGGTCCAAGCCTTTTGAAATCATGTGCGATGCCTCAGATTTTGCGATAGGTGCTGTCTTAGGACAGCGTAAGGACAGGAAGCAGCACGTGATCTATTATTCGAGTAGGACGCTCAATGACGCCCAAATGAACTATACTACAACCGAGAAGGAATTCTTGGCAGTAGTGTTCGCGTTGGAGAAATTCCACCCATACCTACTTGGGACCAAGACCACGATTTTCACTGACCATTCTGCTCTTCGATACCTTATGCTTAAAAAAGATGCGAAGGCCCGACTCATTCGTTGGATCCTTCTCCTTCAAGAATTCGATCTCGAAATTCGAGATAAAAAAGGTGTCGAAAATGTCGTAGCTGACCATCTCTCTCGTGTGCCAAATGCACCTTCTGACGAGCTGCCCATCAATGACAATTTTCCCGATGAGCAACTTCTAGCCATCTCTAAGGAGCCATGGTTTGCTGACATAGTAAATTACTTAGTCACAAACCAAACACCACCTAGTTGGTCTAAACAGGATAGATACCGATTCTTGTCTCAAGGTCGGTATTACATGTGGGAAGATCCTTGTTGACTGAATTTTCCTGCACAAAAAAATTAGAATATTAGATTAAGAATAGATCGTGCGAGGAATCAGTTCTAATCCGCGGTAGCAGGGCTATGCGGGTCGTGATCCTCAAGGAGGGACTGCGATAGAAGCGTTAAGCAAGTTTCTCTAAAAATTTATCTTTTTTAGTTAATTTGTTAGTCACGATGGTATTTACAAAGAAAAGTGGTATTTACAATGAGTTGTGGGAAAGAATATTTGAGAGGTGTGGATTTGATCTACAAAAAAAAGAAAAGAAAAGAAAAGAACAGAAAACTAACCTTGGTTGGAGAAAATATGCGAAACCTAACACTTTCTACCTTATTTCGGAGGCGTTGAACGTATAAACCTTGGGATCGAACTCAGTCCGTTGTCGCATTAGGTCATCAAGCCTTGGGCAAGCCTGAGTTGATACGCCTCGAGGAGGAGATCATCGCCATGGAATATCGTTGGAACCTACTAATCTTCGGTATACTTGTGGTTCGGTAAACGCTCGCGTGCTCGTCAAAGATCAACAAAAAGAAACACAGTAGAAAGAAAGAGAAAACAAAGAAAAGTAACGACATAAGAACAAAATAAAAATTACCTTTTATTGATTACAATGGAAGAGAAGAGAATCATCTGTCGGTGTCACCCTCAACAAAGCCATCTCCCTCACTTACATAAAAATTACAAAAAGAAAAGAAAACCTAGAAGAAACCCTAAAAATCTGAACTTTGGCCCTTTGCTGGACGCTGGACACCCTTTGCGTTGCACTGCAGGTGATATTTATAGGTGCAGAAGGCTACAGAGTCCTGGACGAAACTGCCCACGAAAATTGGGATCTGGATGAGATCAAAGTGCCGCGGAAACGCCGCGGAAACGCGGCACTTTAGTGGCTTCTGGCCACGCGCTTTGGCGCGTGGCCTCTCCTGGTCCGTCCATGTGGGCACCTGCTTCTAGAAGTTGTATCCTGGCCTTTTAATCTGGAGTTTCGAGATAACTTAGTAATCAAGTTACCCTTAAACCAGATTTCTTCAAATCTTCCTCCCACGAATTTCCTTCTCATCTTTGGCTTTTATACTCATCCTGCAAGAGTTTAGGGTTGGGTAGAATTCTATCCTTCCCTCAACTTTAATAATTGCAACTTTAGCCCTTGCATAATTGCACTTTGACAATTGATATTTGCACTTTGACTCTTGGGCTTCAAATATGGGCTTGGATCTGGGCTTTTGGGCTCTTTAAGCTTTATTTCTTTCTTTTTATTATTTCGAGGCCTGCACACAATAAATCACAAATATTAATAAATGTGCAGAATTATATAAATAAATATGAAATGTGATGGTAAATATGATGATAAAAATGCACTTTTGACTACCAATCACACCCCCACACTTATCTTTTTGCTCGTCCTCGAGTAAAAACAAAGAAAAAGAAAAAGTTAATCTAACCTAACTCACTTTCGTAGGAATCACGGTTACACTTAGCACGTGCAACAAGCCGTTAAACCCCTAGGTTACCCTAGAGGACGAGTGTTGTCTCGTGAGGGTTTTCAGCGGATTGCACCCACAAAATCCATAAAAAGGAAAATATTTGAATTATTATTGAAGAGACTAAGTAGTCTATAAGTTTTAGGATTATCATTTTTATTCATTCTTCAAACCTAGTCTTTATAAAGTCAATTGTTATTCATTTTAGGTAAGGATTAAAATTGAATTTCTAATATAGTCTTTTTCGTTACCAAAAATCATATGCACCCTTGTGAATCTAGGAATTCCTTAACTTGGACTCTCATGCCTCTTTATCATCTAATTTTCTTTCGTGTAAATATCAAGGCTTCTTGAGGCCCTCATACCTAACTAATTGACTATTAGATGTGTTAATATATTTATTATTATTTTTTTTTTTTTATTATTATTTTTTTTTTGGCATGTATAACTCATCTAATTCTCTTTCGTATAAGTATCAAGGCTTCTTGAGGCCCTAATACCTAACTAATTGATTATTAGATGTGTTAGTACATATAAGTAATTTTTCCTTAGTTCTCTCGGACTTTCTAATCCACCCATGTAGCGAACTTTAAAGTCGGTGACTCCCAACCGGTCGGTCTTAGGGCACCAGGTGAGAAAACACCCCGCGGACTCAAATTCGAGTGAACTAGGCCACAAAACTAAGGTATTAATTTTTTTTTTTTTTTTTTGCATTCACCTTTAGGCGTGAATACTTATGCTTCTTGAGGCACATGTATCCAGCTTAATTAGTGATTTTTTTCTTTTTTTCTTTTTATATATGAGGCACAAGGGTCTTTGTCTTAGAATCCTAGATATGCATTAGGTATGCAATATTCATTAAGGTAAAAATCAAGACTAATTATTTATTCAATTTCTCTCCTATACCTAAAATTTAAACAATTTATTTATTTTGACCAAGTTTTTAGAAATCCTAATCATGATTTTCCTAATTCTTAAAACTAACTTAGATTTCTTTCAAAAAATAAGTCAAAGTATTATCCTTTTTATAAAATTTTTTTTTTTTAAAGTTTTTTTTTTTTTTTTTTTAGTTTTTACTTATGTTAGTATGTTAGTAAAGCCCACCCCCACACTTATCTCATGCATTGTCCTCAATGTATGAAATGAATGCATATATGCATGAAAAAGAACAAGGGAAGGCGGAAGTTACCTTAGGGTGGTGGTTCCGGTGGTGGTCTAATTGGTCCACGAAATGCGGCCCAAACAAGATAACGTGGTAGTTCACGGGACCTACCTTTATTGACCTCTTTTTTATTTACATGTTTACAGTCCCCAGAATGAATAGGATCATGGAAGATCCTCTCGTGAAACTTACTCCCTTTACATGACCAGTCCTGAAAAATCATCACAGAGTCATGGTCTATACCTATGTCCAACAAAAGAATGTGACTTGGTAGAATGGTTGACTTGGACTCAAGAATGATAGGTTCAGGATCTAATACCGACTCAGGAAAGAAACTCAAATCAAGTAAAGGTTCAGGAGTCGGGCTAGGATCAAGAAGTGGGTCCAAGTCAAGAAATTGAAACTCAAGTCTACAATCATTTTCCCACAATGAAATGTGACTCAATGTTGGTGATTCAAGTTCAGGAATGATAGGTGTGGGAATCAAAACTGACTCTAAAATATTACCTAAGTCGGGTAACAAAACAGGAGTCAATAATGATTCGGGAATTTGAACTTGATCATAGATTTGGGAATCTAGGTCACATATCTCATTAGTTTCAATCTCATAAAAATGGGAACTTGCCAATTTTTCCATGGGACTTTCAAAATTGCACAATTGGTCAAGTTTAATATGATCATCAAAAATGGGTAATTCAATTTCATGATCTATGGGTATGGGAATAAATGTTGGCTCAGAAAATTGGTCCAAATTGGGTAAGGATACTGGAGTCAACATAGATTCGAAGATGGAAACTGAATCGCAAAGTTGGGGATCGGGTTCACATTCATAATCTAATTCAATCTCATTGAAATTAAAACTAGCCAATTTGTCCAAGGATTGGGATTGAGCAAGTTCATATTGATGTGATGAAATTGAATTTTGATCAAGGTCTTCTAAACAGAATGATTCTTGGTTCCTATCAAGATGCTCAAGAATGTTTGAAAGTCTAGAAATTTGATCATTCATTGTATCTTGCAACCGATCCACTTTTTCTTCTAACCCATCGAATAGATCAATGGAGGACTGAAACCTTGGTGATGTGGGAAAAGACGTGTACGAAGATAATGGTTGAACAGGTGGTTGACCATATGGCTCAGGGGTATTGAATCCCCATTGACTCTGTGAAGAGTAGTGATGATTATTCCAATCTTGTTCATAGTATTGGGACTGGGGCATGTAATGATTCGGATAAGACCAATCTGGCACACTAGGTTGGTCAAAGTTATGATATGCCGGGTTGGTAATATCCGAATAAGAGGTTGGTGTGTAATATGGATCCTCATTAAAATTGAAAAAATTGTTGTTATAGGCCATATCACACAATCACAAACAAAACAAAAAGAAAACAAACAAAGAAGAAAAATTTCTAACCTAAGTTAGGGTAGACCTAGACCTTGACGACTCCTAACTGGTTAGACTGTCCACGGGAGGTAGGGTGTAGACTTTGACCACAAGTTAATCAGCCAGGTCGGGGCAAGAGTGGTGGGAGGTTTTCCGTCAAAGACGTTTCTTAATTAAATAACCACCACACTTCGGGCTTTCGGCCCTCAATCCCCTTCCTAGACACTGATTTGGCAGGAGTCAACTTCCAACACCGTTCCCCTTAGGATAATCTCCTATTGAGTCCGAGATGTCCCTAGGGCCAACGTCTACTAATTTTTAAGTTAGGCTTGGGTTAGTGAGTGCTTGGGATATGATTTTTGGGCTAAGGAAGGGTGATGAAATCCCCACCTTATCTTGTTAATGGGTTATGCCCTTAAGATGAATTAGTGCAAGTGTACAAGATAAATAGATAAGAATCACTCAAAGCAGAAAATCAACCAAGAGATGAATCCTATTCTACATGCAATGCGTACGTACCTTGCTCCTCCAGCACTCTTCAACAGTAAATAAAAATAATTGAAAAGACACGTGCCTAATATGCAAACGTCTAATCAAATTTTATTTTTAACAATCAATATTTTACTGTTGAATTATTAGCAATTTACAGGTGTATCACAGAACAAAACAGAATATATCAGTAAGCAGTATTTTAATTTACAGAGACCTGCAAAAAAATTCAGTGAGTAGTTCACTGCAATTGCCGCGGATCCGCGGCTCTGGCCGCGTTTCCGCGGCAAAGTTGCAGGTCCTCGTGCTCTGCCTTCGAGGGCAGAGGCACAGGATAGCTATATGTCCACTGCAGCTGCTGTTTTCTGTTTCCTATTCTCCAAACCTGCAAACAGAAAAGAATAAAGAATTAGTTAAAAATTAAATTTTTTTGTTTTAGAGATAACTTACCGTCCCTCCCCGGCAACGGCGCCAATTTGTTGACTGAATTTTCCTGCACAAAAAAATTAGAATATTAGATTAAGAATAGATCGTGCGAGGAATCAGTTCTAATCCGCGGTAGCAGGGCTATGCGGGTCGTGATCCTCAAGGAGGGACTGCGATAGAAGCGTTAAGCAAGTTTCTCTAAAAATTTATCTTTTTTTAGTTAATTTGTTAGTCACGATGGTATTTACAAAGAAAAGTGGTATTTACAATGAGTTGTGGGAAAGAATATTTGAGAGGTGTGGATTTGATCTACAAAAAAGAAAAGAAAGAAAAGAACAGAAAACTAACCTTGGTTGGAGAAAATATGCGAAACCTAACACTTTCTACCTTATTTCGGAGGCGTTGAACGTATAAACCTTGGGATCGAACTCAGTCCGTTGTCGCATTAGGTCATCAAGCCTTGGGCAAGCATGAGTTGATACGCCTCGAGGAGGAGATCATCGCCATGGAATATCGTTGGAACCTACTAATCTTCGGTATACTTGTGGTTCGGTAAACGCTCGCGTGCTCGTCAAAGATCAACAAAAAGAAACACAGTAGAAAAGAAAGAGAAAACAAAGAAAAGTAACGACATAAGAACAAAATAAAAATTACCTTTTATTGATTACAATGGAAGAGAAGAGAATCATCTGTCGGTGTCACCCTCAACAAAGCCATCTCCCTCACTTACATAAAAATTACAAAAAGAAAAGAAACCTAGAAGAAACCCTAAAAATCTGAACTTTGGCCCTTTGCTGGACGCTGGACACCCTTTGCGTTGCACTGCAGGTGATATTTATAGGTGCAGAAGGCTACAGAGTCCCGGACGAAACTGCCCACGAAAATTGGGATCTGGATGAGATCAAAGTGCTGCGGAAACGCCGCGGAAACGCGACACTTTAGTGGCTTCTGGCCACGCGCTTTGGCTCGTGGCCTCTCCTGGTCCGTCCATGTGGGCACCTGCTTCTAGAAGTTGTATCCTGGCCTTTTAATCTGGAGTTTCGAGATAACTTAGTAATCAAGTTACCCTTAAACCAGATTTCTTCAAATCTTCCTCCCACGAATTTCCTTCTCATCTTTGGCTTTTATACTCATCCTGCAAGAGTTTAGGGTTGGGTAGAATTCTATCCTTCCCTCAACTTTAATAATTGCAACTTTAGCCCTTGCATAATTGCACTTTGACAATTGATATTTGCACTTTGACTCTTGGGCTTCAAATATGGGCTTGGATCTGGGCTTTTGGGCTCTTTAAGCTTTATTTCTTTCTTTTATTATTTCGAGGCCTGCACACAATAAATCACAAAATATTAATAAATGTGCAGAATTATATAAATAAATATGAAAATGTGATGGTAAATATGATGATAAAAATGCACTTTTGACTACCAATCAATCCTTATCTTTTCAAATATTGTAGCGACCAAATTATTAGGAGATGTGTCCCCGACGAGGAGACTAGAAGCGTGCTAGCTTTTTGTCATGAGTTCGCTTGCGGTGGACATTTTGGTCCCCGCAAAACTGCCGAGAAAATTCTGCAAAGTGGCTTTTATTGGCCAACTGTGTTTAGAGACGCATTTGAGTATTGCAAAACTTGCACAAGATGTCAAATGATAGGAAGAATTTTCAAACAAAATATGATGACCCTAAATCCCATTTTAGAAGTAGAACTTTTCGACGTATGGGGCATTGATTTTATGGGACCCTTCCCTAATTCGTTTGGGCACCAATACATCTTGTTGGCCGTAGACTACGTGTCAAAGTGGGTAGAAGCTGTCCCTTGCAAGACAAATGACAACAAAGTTGTTGTCAAATTCTTGAAAGATAATATCATCTCACGCTTTGGAATCCCTCGAGCCATCATTAGCGACAATGGCACACATTTTTGCAATAGAACTTTTGAAGCTCTTATGCGAAAATATGCCATTACTCACAAGTTGTCTACGCCCTACCATCCTCAAACTAGCGGGCAGGTAGAAGTTTCTAATAGGCAAGTCAAGCTGATTTTGGAAAAGACTGTGAATCAGAATAGGAAGGACTGGTCCACCAAACTGGTGGATGCCCTATGGGCATATAGGACTGCCTTTAAGACGATTCTAGGAATGTCTCCCTATAGACTGGTCTTTGGAAAGGCTTGCCACCTTCCTGTCGAGCTAGAGCACCGGGCCCTTTGGGCAATTAAGCAGCTAAATTTCGATTTAGATAAGGCCGGTGAGTTTCAGAAATTACAAATTTCTGAACTAGAGGAGTTGAGGAATGATGCATACGAGAATGCAAAGATTGCGAAGGATAGAGTTAAGGTTTTTCACGATAAATTCATCACGAGAAAAACTTTTGTCCAAGGACAAAAAGTTTTACTCTACAACTCTAGACTTCATCTCTTTCCCGGCAAGTTGAAGTCAAGATGGACAGGACCATTCATTGTTAAAACGGTGTTTCCACACGGAGCCATAGAGATCTACGATCCCAAAAATGGCAATGCATTCAAGGTAAATGGTCAACGTCTTAAAATCTTTTGGAGTCTGTGCCGGAAGCTAATGCGGCGATGGGTCTTTTTGACCCACTGTATCGGTGATTATATCTTTCTGCCAGTTCATGCATCCATACATTTCATTCATACATTAGGGACAATGCATGAAACAAGTGTGGGGGAAGGGTATGTAATATAAAAAAAAAAAAAAAAAATTAAAAATATAAAAAATAAAAAATTATACAATATAAAAAAATGTTATAAAAAGGAAATATTTTGACTTATTTTTTGAAAAAAAATCTAAGTTAGTTTTAAGGATTAGGAAAATCATGATTAGGATTTCTAAAAACTTGGTCAAAATAAATAAATTGTTTAAATTTTAGGTATAGGAAGAGAAATTGAATAATTAGTTAGTCTTAATTTTTACCTTAATGAAATGTGCATTCCTAGTACATATCTAGGATTCTAAGACAAAGACCTTGTGCCTCATAAAAAAAAAAAAAATCACCAATTAAGCTGGATACATGTGCCTCAAGAAGCATAAGTATTCACGCCTAAAGGTAGTTCTAAATAAAAAGTCCTTAGTTTTGTGGCCTAGTTTATACGAATTTGAGTCCGTGGAGTGTTTTCTCACCTGGTGCCCTAAAGCCGACCGGTTTGGGAGCCACCGACTTTAAGTTCGCTACATGGGTGGATTAGAAAGCCTAAGAAAACTGAGAAATATTATACATGTATTAACACATCTATTAGTCAATTAGTTAGGTATGAGGGCCTCAAGAAGCCTTGATACTTACACGAAAGAAAATTAGATGAGTTATACATGCCAATATATATATATATATATATATATATATATATATATATTAACACATCTAATAGTCAATTAGTTAGGTATGAGGGCCTCAAGAAGCCTTGATACTTACACGAAAGAAAATTAGATGATGTTATAAAAATAATAAAGAGGCATGAGAGTCCAAGTTAAGGAATTCCTAGATTCACAAGGGTGCGTATGACTTTTGGTAACGAAAAAGACTATAAAAACATTCAATTTTAATCCTTACCTAAAATAAGATAACAATTGACTTTATTAGGACTAAGTTTAAAGAATGAATAAAAATGAGGATCCTAAAACTTATAGACTACTTAGTCTCTTCAATAATAATTCAAATATTTCCTTTTTATAGATTTTGTGGGTGTAATCCGCTGAAAACCCTCACGAGACAACACTCGTCCTTTAGGGTAACCTAGGGGTTTAACGGCTTGTTGCACATGCTAAGTGCAACCGTGATTCCTACGAAAGTGAGTTAGCTAGGTTAGATTTTTCTCTTTCTTTTTGATTTTTACTCGAGGACGAGCAAAAGATAAGTGTGGGGGTGTGATAGGTAGTGAAAAATGCATAATTGTCATCATATATACCATCACATTTGCACATTTATTCATATTATAATGCACATTTATTAATATTTCGTTATTTAATGTGTGCAAGCCTCTAATTATTATTTTAATAAGAAATAAAGCTTAAAGAGCCCAAAAGCCCAGATCCAAGCCCATGTTTGAAGCCCAGGTGAAAAAGCGCAATTACAAGAAGTCAAAATGCAAATACAAGGGCTAAAAGTTGCAAATATCAGAGATAAGGGAAGGATAGACTTCTATCCAACCCTAAACACTTGCAGGATGAGGATAAAAGCCCAAGATAAGAAGGAAATTCGTGGAAAGAAGATTTGAAGAAATCTGGATTAAGGGTAACTTGATTACTAAGTTATCTCGAAAATCCAGATTAAAAGGCCAGGATGCATATTCCAGAAGCATGCGCCCAGACGGACGGACCAGGAGAAGCCACGCGCCAAAGCACGTGGCCTGAATCCACTAAACTGCCGCAGATTTGCGGCAAAAGCCGCAATTCTGCGGCATAGTGGATGAATTTGGATACCAGATTTCGTCTGCGATCTTATCCAGGACTCTATCACCTTCTGCACTATAAATATCCCTGCAGGCGCAACATACAGGGCATGCAGAGACGTCTTAGGGTTTCTTTAGCCATTTTTCTTTAAATTTCAGCAAGTTGTAATCTTTGTTTCAAGCACGGTGTGGAGAAGAAAGAGCTTTGTAATTGGAGTTTACTCTCGAATAAAGGTTACCTTTTTGCCACTTAATTTCTGTCATTTAATTTTGCATTTACTTTGTGATTTCTTGAGTTTGGTTTGATCTGTGATCTCTCGATTCTCTTTATTTTCTTTCTTTCTTTATTCCTCTCATATAAAAAAAAGAAAAGAAAAATAATAAAAAGATGATGAACTAATCTTCCTTTGTGGTTTGCTGAATTCTTAAGCAACCCTAAGCATGTTTGGAGTTGAACAGATTAATAATACTTTTTAGAAACCCTAGGTTTAAAGTAGATTGCTTGAGGACTAAATGGATAATCAGCTTTCTAATCTAGGTTACACTTTTAAATAATTCCTCACCCTTCATATTTAAGAACTTTGACAGCGTAACTTCAAGGTAATGCTTTTCTTCCGCTGTACTTAGATGTTACGATGAAATCGTGTTGAATGTTCAAAGGTGCGAACTAGTAAGATTCTAAACTCTTTTATTCTTGCTTGCATCTTCGCTAATAAACCTAGGATTAATTTCACATATATTAAGATGATGTTCAATCTCCTTAACGTGCAATAGGGTTGTGGTAGAAGATCAGTAAAAACCACATTTTTTATATCATATATATCTCTCAAATCTAATCTCTCTTTTCTTACTTAAAGCATACAGGGGAATCGGCCGAAAAGCTTGCATCGCATCCTTCCCTGAGGATCACGACCCGCTTGAGCCCTTACTACAGCGGATTCGCATTGAGACTAAGAAATCTGAACTTCTATTTCTATTCTTTAAAAATTCTCAATCAGCAACAAAACCCTATGCATGAACCATTAACCCCCAATACATATCCTGTCAAATACCCAGTGGTTCTAGAAATTAATCTCCTAAAAGTGGTAGGTCAATTGGTGAGTGTACAGACCTAGATAGAAGTCTAGATTCATCTACCCTAGGCACTTACAAAGCGTTTAGCTACTCATGCTAAAATTCCAAATACAAAAATATTCTAAATAATAAGTACACATTAATAAATAATCTAACAAATTGCAATTAATAATTAACTGAAATTGAATACACAAAATTGCAATTAATAAAAACCAAAACAAAAACAAAAAAAATCAAAATCCAAACAAACTTACCCTGCATGCACTTGCAGGCTTTGCTCCTATTGTGGACAGCCGCCTTAATAATGATGAAGCAAAAGGGCGAAAAAAAATTTTAATATGAAGAAGTCGACAAAAGAGAGCATGCAGCCATAACACAAGGCCAAAAGGAAAAAATCCTCCTAATAATTAAAAACCCCAAAAAAAAACTAAAAACACTAAAACCTCCCCCGCAGCCCTTTCAATCTCTCCTTTATATAATATAGAAGTTTTACAAAAAGGCTCTTTGAAATACATCTATTACATAATAATTCATTTTCAATTCAGGTAGATTTTTTAAATGATCAATACAAGCTGTCAAAAGGAGGAATCAGTAAAAGCTATTAACATGAAAGTAGACATTCGAATTCTCTTTCCGTAGACACCTGAATAACCTTTTTTGAAATTCTGTAACCAAAGTTATGGCCAAAATACCGTAACATGCTCGGAAAGCATCCTCCAATCTTTTACAAATTGCATGATTTAATTACTAAAAGTATCCGGATTCCTCTCTTTTTATTCTTTTACCTGTTCCCTGCAAAATATAATCAAATATACCCGAGTAGCATTATTTATATACAAATAATAGATAATTAGGAGCATAAAAATGATGTAAAATTGTGCTGATCAAATACCCCTGTTGGCCCAAAGGCCATTAGCCCGACATTTTGATGATAACAAACCATATTTAGTTATGTTTTTAACAAGTTTGTTTAAATAAGTTTTAGGTAAAAATCATAGGGAAATTGACGACTCCAACACAAGACTCACACTTTTGGACGCCGCAAAGATTTGGATCCCCGAGCCCAGCACAATAGAAGCGGTCCAGGATCAATCAAGAATGAAGACTTTCAAGATTTGTATTTTTCTTTTTAGTTAGAATTTTTAGTTGATTTTGTCAAAACCTAGATGATAAAGGTAGATTACTCTGGGATTGTCACACACACACTTTTGATATTGCTTCATGCCTTCAAACAAATTTTTTATTCAAAATTTCTAACCTAGTTTTTGGAAAAACAAGTTTGGAAACATCATGTTTAGAAAAACGAGTTTTTGGGAAAAACCGGTTTCCATATAGAAAAAGGATTTCTATCAAAATTAAGTTCAAACATTTTTAGTGTTGATCTATGATCACACTCTGGTATTTATAAGTCTAGAACTTCATTTTGTATATTCCCAAATCCAAAGAATTTAACCAAAAATTTCCTTCTTTAAAATAGCCTAGGAAAAACAGTTTTGGCCTAGTCCGGTCGACCGGGTCGGTCGACCGACATGCACACTGTGCATGTCCGGATTTCAGTCGACCGAGACGGTTGACCGGCAGCAATTACCTGCTCTCTGTTTTTCCCCGGTCGACCGAACCGGTCGACCGACAGAGAGACTTACTCTCTGGTTGGGACTGCGGTCGACCGTCCCAGTCGACCGGCTTCTCAACGGTCGGAAATCCGACCATTGACGGTTGACCGACCCGGTCAACCGGCTTCAGTCAGAAGTTCTGACAGACTCCAACAGCTATATTTTTTCTGAACAGATTTTTGTTGGGATTCTCCCCAACGACTCTTTTGAGTTTTGTAGGTCAGTTTTCATCCCCTATAAATAGTGGGAGACTTCTACAAACATTAATAACAAGATTTACAAGCAAAAATCAAAGTTTTCAAAAGCTTAGCCTTTAGCAAAAGATTTTCAATTGAGCCAAAATTTCCACCCCTTTTCTTGAAGCAATCCTCTACTTCTCTCTAGTCTTTGTGCATTACACAATCCCAAAGTATCATCTCATCATCTTGGTTGTAGGGTTGTGCAAGTGAGCCTTTTGGTGTGGTCAAGTGTTGATCACCTCTTTCTTCATTGTGAGAAGTTGTAGAGGCATTGGCCTCAAGCGAGCAAGTGTTGCTCCAAGTTGGTGTTGTGGCACCGCGAGAGATAGGACAAGTGTGTCCTTGTATTGAGGATCCAGTGGGATCACCAATAGTAGAAATCCTTCGTGTGTCGAAGGCGGGGACGTAGAGCGTGGCTCGAACCTCGGAAAAACCTTCGTGTTTGTGATTGTTGATTGAAATTTTCCCTGCACACAAAATAAAGAATATCAGAATTTAAAACAAGATGTGCAAGGTTCTCAATTCGAATCCGCGGTAGCAGTGGCTATGCGGGTCGTGATCCTCAGGGAGGGACTAGCGATGGAAGCGTTTAAGTAAGATTCTCTAAAAATTATTTTCTTTTATTATTTACAATGGTATATGATATTTACAATGAGAAGGTGAAAAGTAAATTTGAGAGAGATGGAGATCTAAACTAAAATTAGAAAGAAAGAAAACTATACATACATACCTCTTCTACTTGCTTACCTTTGATCCGTGCGATGACTTACCTTGTCTTGGAAGGTGTACAAGTATGGCGTATAGGATCGTCCACCTTCTTAATCTACACTATGAAAATAAAAGACAAACTAACGAAGGTTTGTTCATCTCCATAGGCCATCAAGGGCTCTTCTTCGGCTAGGCAGTCTCAACGCAATTGGGTCTCATGGTTCACAAGACATTAGAGAAAAAAATAGAAGAATAGAACAAGGATAGAAGAACATAAATAAACAAGAATAAAAGAACACAAGAATAAATAAAAGAACACAAACAAACCTTAAGTGAATTTCATTAACAATGGAAGAAAAGTAGGCTTACACTACTGTCACCTCAGTACAAGCATGGACTCCTTCCTCCATGAAAGCTTCCTCCACTCTCAGTTACAAAATTTTCAAAAGAAAAACGAAAATAAAATCAAACCTAAACTACAAGTTAGCCTAAGAAAACCCTAAAATTTCTGCTCTGTAGTTTTTTATACTTTTTTCTGTTGCTCTGCAGGGGTATTTATAGGAGCTGGAAGATGTAGAGTCCCGGTACGACTCTCCCAAAAAATCTTATCTCCAGACTTGTGGCACTTATCCATAGAAGTTCAAATCTGTCCTGCAACTTATTATCATGTTGATCGCCGAAATTGGCTTATCTGCTGACTGAATTGGAAAGTTTGATCAACATAAGAGTTATAGGTCTTCAAGTCTTCTTTCTGGAGCATCTTGAATCATCGGATTTGAATATGTGTAGCAAAAGTTATGATCTGAATACTAAAATGTGTATAGTCTGAATCCGACTTTTTTTGAATTTTTATCTTTGCACTCTTCTCCTTTTATCTTCATCCTGTAAGTATTTAGGGTTGAATAGAAATCTATCCTTCCCTCTTCTTTTGGTATTTGCAACAATTGCCCTCAGTAATTGCAACTTTGACATTTGATAATTGTAACTTTTGCATTGGGCTTTAAACATGGGCTTTTGGGCTTCTTTTAAGGCTTTATTCTTTTATTTTTATTTCTCAAGGCCTGCACACAATAAATAATAAAATATTAGTAAATGTGCAGAATTATAGGAATAAATATGAAAATGTGATGGTAAATGTAATGATAAAAATGCACTTTTTACTACCAATCACGCCCCCACACTTATCTTTTTGCTCGTCCTCGAGTAAAAATCAAAGAAAAAGAAAAAGAAAAGAAAAATTAATCTAACCTAACTCACTTTCGTAGGAATTACGGTTGCACTTAGCATGTGCAACAAGCCGTTAAACCCATAGGTTACCCTAAAGGACGAGTGTTGTCTCGTGAGGGTTTTCAGCGGATTACACCCACAAAATCCATAAAAAAGAAACTATTTGAAATACTTTTGAAAAGACTAAGTAGTCTATAAGTTTTAGGATTATCATTTTTATTCATTCTTAGACTTAGTCTTTATAAAGTAAATTGTTTTCATTTTTAAGTAAGGATCAAAATTGAATTTTGTGTATAGTCTTTTTCGTTACCAAAAATTATATGCATCCTTATGAATTTTTACTAGGAATTCCTTGACTTGGACTCTCATGCCTCTTTATTTTTTTTCTCTATTTTTTTTAATATGTATAACTCATCTAATTTTCTTTCGTGTAAGCATCAAGGCTTCTTGAGGCCCTCATACCTAACTAATTGACTATTAGATGTGTTAAGACATATATATTATTTCTCAGTTTTCTTTGGCTTTTCAATCCACCCATGTAGCGAACTTAAAGTCGGTGGCTCCCAAACCGGTCGGCTTTAGGGCACCAGGTGAGAAACACCCCGCGGACTCAAATTCGAGTGAACTAGGCCACAAAACTAAGGGCTTTATTTTATTTATTACTCACCTTTAGGCGTGAATGCTTATGCTTCTTGAGGCACATGTATCCAGCTTGGTGAATTTTTTTTTTTAGATATTTTTTTTTATGAGGCACAAGGGTCTTTGTCTTAGAATCCTAGATATGCATTAGGTATGCACATTTCATTAAGGTAAAAATTAAGACTAACTACTTATTCAATTTCTCCTCCTATACCTAAAAATTCAACAATTTATTTATTTTGACCAAGTTTTTAGAAATTCTAATCATGATTTTCCTAATTCTTAAGACTAACTTAGATTTCTTTCAAATGATAAGTCAAAATATTGTCCTTTTTATAAGTTTTTTTTCTAAAATTTTTTTTATTAGCAAATTTTTTTTATTAGCAAATTTTTTTTTTTAGTTTCTACCTATGTTAGTATGTTAGTAAAGCCCACCCCCACACTTATCTCATGCATTATCCTCAATGTATGAATGTATGCATGTATGCATGAAAAAGAACAAGGGAAGGCAGAAGTTACCTCAAGGTGGTGGTTCCGGTGGTGGTCTAATTGGTCCACGAAATGCGGCCCAATCTACTTTTTGTGGAATTCGGGGAACCCACCAGAAGTTACTCTAATATAACCCACTACAATGTATGTATAATTATTTTTAAACAAGTCCACCCCATCAAATTTCCAAATTGCATAATAAATTTCAGAGTCAATTGTGTCAACCGTCTTGTCCCAGAATGGAGTGTGTAACACCCCGCTCCCAGAATACGTACCTAGTTGTGTATTCATATTTTCTGATCGTATTTTTCGATTTACTTCCTGTATTTATTTTGTATTATGAATTATTTATATGATCATTTTGTCTTGGATCAGGATTCGTGGACTCAGAGTCTGCTCTTCTCTGAACTAGGGACCCGATCCTAGTGTATTACTCAATTTGGTCTTTCTGGTATTCCGATTTGACCGATTTCAGTTTCAAACATCATTTTCCAATATTTTAGATTTTTTATGATTTTTTGAAATTTTCCTAAATTAAATGGAAAATCTTCAAAACCGGTGTCGACCAGCACCGCTGACCGATTCCTAAATTTTTAATTTACAAATGGAGTCAAATTTTGAGAAACCGCTTTCCCATATTTTCTTAGAATAATATTTTCTATCTTAATATATTTTTTGGGAATTTTCAGAATTTATCAGATTTCTGCCAGATTGGGTGTCGACCGATATTGGCGGCCGATTCTAGGATTTTTAATTTAAAAACTATAAAGAATTTCTTGAAATGGATTTCACCATGATTTTTAGAATAATATTATTGATTTTTGAGAATTTTTGCGGGTCGTTCTGAGATACTTGATTTTCGAACGATTTCGGTATTTTTCCAAAAGTTTTCCGCATCCACAACCGAATCCCGGGAATCCGCTACTCTAATTATTTTCACTTTTTCTTTCAAGAAAATATCTTCCTCTTTCATTTTCTTTTCCTTTTTTCTTTTTCTTTCCTTCCTTTTCTTTCCACCAAATTCTCCAAACTTCTCCATTCTTCCATTATCTTCTACATTCTTCCTCCAAAAATATCTCCTTTCCTCCAAAAATATCTTCTCCAAAATATCCAACTCCTCTCCCATCACCATGGCCGGCCAAAGAGCCACCTCACCTCTCCATTTTTACAAAAAACCCCCTCCCTAAAACATTTTTACATCTCCTTCACAATTCCAAATCCTATATAAACCTTTCCTTCTCCTTTCAACTTCATTTTCTCTTCACCAACACCTTAACCACCACAAACTCCTCCTTCATCTCCACCACAACAACAACTACTACAAACTTCTCCAACTTCCTACCTTCATCTTCTTCCTCCTCCATCTCCATTTAAAGCACCACAACTTCAACAACTCCACCAAAGCCTCCACCTTCTCCTTTACCTTCTCCAAAAATACACCACCATCAAAACCCTCCACAAAACCACCACCCCATCACCACATCAAGAGCCGGCCACCTCCTTTGGATTGGGGCCGAGCTCTTCTTCGTCGGTAATATCTCCGATGATTATTCCGGTAATCGTTCGCGATTATTCCGGTAATCATTACGGTGACGATTACAACGACAACAACTAACATCACCATCACCTCTACTATTTTCCACCACCATCTTCACTTCCACCATCACTTTCACCATCACAACACCACCTCCATCTCCACTACTTCAACCTCCAAACATCACCTCCTTCACCTTCTTTTTCATTACTCCATCAAAATCCAACTCCTCCACCAAATAACACCACCACCAAAGCAAGCACCTTTCCCTTTCTCTCTCCCTTCTCCTCTCTGTATATTGCTGACGCGGATCTCACCCCCGCGTCCAGGCAACACCTTAACGCGGATCTTCGTGTTCTTGGCATCTGTTTAAACGCGGCCTTCGCGTTCTTGTACCGACGCAACGCGGAGTCCATGCCCGCGTCTGTGTCCCTTTCATGTCTGCACGACGCGGAGCTAATGCCCGCGTCTGTGTTCTTCTCATGCTAACGCGACGCGAAACCCATGACCGCGTCCGCGTTCTTCTCGTGTCCTGACTTGAACGCGGGTCTCGAACCCCGCGTTTGTGGCACCTTTGCGACACGATTCCCGCGTCTGCTATTCCCGCGACGCGACTCCCGCGTCTCACTCTCAAAACCCGTGTCTCCCTGTGCACTCTCTCCTTCCATATACTTCTCTCTCTAGTTTTCCTCTCTCTTTCTCTCTCTAACTCTTTCTCTCTCCTCTTCACTTATTATATTTATGGCGTGTACGCGAGTTCCATGGATTTTAGAGCTTTCGGTTCTTCTGGAGATTTAGGCGAGTGTCCTCGCTCTCGCCTCCATTTGGGTTTCCCTGCTTTGTCGGGTCGACATGTATTTTATTCCATGTTTTCATGTATTATGTATTGGGCTGAGTCCCTGTATTTGTGTATGGCCGAGTGCCAATGACTGGACATGTATTGCTTTGTGACGAATGCTTGTATTAGAGTAGTTTAATTCTTGTACATATACCATGCCTGTGTTGTATTTTACTGCTTTATACCATGCGTGGCCGACCCTTCATGGTCGTTGGGCTCAGGGTTTCTGACCACTCCTGGGATGGCTAGTAGCCACCGAGAGTGCGCTTAAACCCCGAGCGTACTTGACTTCCGGACCCTTCAGCCTCCGGTCTCTCACGATCTCGAAAGGGAAGTGATTGGGACTGACAGGTCTCTCCATCCTTCAGCCTCCGGTCTCTCACTATCTTGAAAGAGAGGTGATTGGGACCGTCAGGTTCTTCAGCTCTGCCTGGTTATCATGATCAGCACTCAGCACTTTACCACTAGATTCGTCTAGGCGAGAGGCTGTCGGATTTTCTACTCGCACCTTAAGCCGAGTTGTCCCGGTAACCTTGCCAGACGCTCCAGTGTTAAATACTGTATGCTATCTGTGCCTCCAGCTTGCTCAGCTCCGCTTGGTTGTGCTCAGCTACTACTCTATCATCATGCCACGTATTTACCTGATATGTTAACACTTGCTATGCCATTACTTCATACCTGTTAACTACATGCTACTATTTAACACCTGTTCGTATCACCTGACAACTGAAGTGTTATCACCTGACACCAAACATGCTACTACTTGGCAAGGCCCCTTATTATGACATGACTTGCCACCGGACTAATATCAATCTCTTGACTTGATTGGTCACTTGCCAAATATCATCCTCCTGTCATGCTATCACTTGACACCCGGCATGATATACTTGACCTGTGATTATCTCATTTACGGGAATACTACACTTGTTATCCTGCATTACATGCAGTGACTTGAATCTTATACTTGTTATCCTGTATTATATATACAGTGATCTGAATTTATAGTACTCATGTACTCCTGAATTCCTGATCATGTCTTGTACCTGCTATTCCCGTAAATTTGATAACTACATAATAAATCTTAAAAGGAACAACTTACATTGGGTCAGGGGAAACTTGCGGCTATCAATACATGTTCGTGTTTATAGTGGTATTAGGCATGTTGTGCAACTAAAACTTCCGGTCTGACCTGTGGGCCTCCAGGGGACCGAGGGGAGAGCTGGCTCCCTCCTTCCTGGTACCATCTTGATAAGGGCATCCATAAGACCCTCCTGAATCGCCTTGCGGTAGGTTCCGTCACCAAGCAACGGAACATCCTGGGCCGTGGTCCCGGGTATGCACGGGACCCACTGTAAACATTGTTCGTTGATACCCCCATTGGTTTCCAATAACAATCTTGCTTTACTCAGATGTGGATATATGTGTGCTGGGACGCTAGTTCACATATCTAGACATCAGGGTAAGACGAGTAATAATAATAATAATAAAAGATGCCAGCCATGGATCCGTTGTATGCTTTGCCGAGTTTGCTTCTATGGATTTTACATCGGATTTCTGATTTTATGATTATTATCATATTCGCTGCTCATACCTTGCTTTATTCCTTGTGTTCCATTCCATCAGTCTCATGTTCCTATCTTACCATACCATGAGTACTTCCTGCTTGATATCACTTGTTATATATCTACCTGCCTATACATGCTTATGCTCACGACACGGTTTTCAATGCATGATTATGATTCGGTTTTATCGATACACTTGTACTTATCTCAGCACGCTATCTGGCTTTTGTATCACCACTCGCCTGGGGAGTTCTATCTGACTCCCCTGGATTCTCATGTCTAGGTCATGGAGCTTGGAGCGTGTGGATTCCCCCAGTTGTTGATCAGAGTGGCGCAGCGGTAGCATGGATCTCCAGCAGACCATCTGAAGCTCTATCCTTCCAGGCCCCCTGTGTGCCTCTCGAGTTTTCCTTTTGTAAACTCGTGAGTGCCTTTTTTACTGTTCATACTTGTACATCCTTTGTATTCTCGCATTTGCGCCATGTTGGTGATGTAATATTATTGTAATATTTGTCACCTCTGGTGATAACTTTGTAATTGTACTCATGTGTTGGAATGTATAATGCACCATTTGCTTCCGTACTCTGATTCTTGCCTGTACTGATGCTTAGCGTATATATGTGAGGGTATTTCTGACCTGCGTATATACGTTGCAGTAACGTCTCCGTACCCGCCGGGATCGGGGCGTTACAGAGTGTGAAAAGATGGAATGATTGACTTGGACGTCATAGGTACAAGAACGAATACCGACTCAGGAAAGAAACTTAAATCAAGTAAGGGTTCAGGAGTCGGGCTAGATTCAGGAAGTGGGTCCAAATCAATAAGTTGAAGCTCAAGTCCACAATAATCTTCCCACAATGGAATGTGACTCAATATTGGTGATTCAAGTTCAGGAATGATAGGTGTGGGAACCAAAACTGACTCTAAAATATTACCTAAGTCGGGTAACAAAACAGGTGTCAACAATGATTCGGGAATTTGAACTTGATCACAGATTTGAGAATCTAGGTCACATATCTCATTCAGCTCAGTATCATAAAAATGAGAACTTGTCAATTTATCTATGGGACTTTCAAAATTGCAAAATTGGTCAAGTTCAATATGATCATCAAAAATGGGTGACTCAATTTCATGATGAATTGGCACAGGATCCAATGTTGACTCGGAAAAAGTAAAATCAGGTGGAGACACCGGAGTCATTATTGAATCAGGAAGTAGAATTGAATCACCAAGTGGAAGATCATGATCATATTCATGCTCAAGTTCTATTTCAGGAAAGGAAAAACTTGCAAAACTATCAAAATTTGAAGTTTCGGCAAGTTCAAGTGATGGTACTGAATTAGAATCTTGTTGTCCAAAGCAACTGAGTTCGTCGGCTTTAAGAGATTGGTCAGCGATGTCAGAATTGGCCGGACGGTGAGAACGCAAAGATTGAACCATCATATCTATGTCATGATCACGGACTAATCTAGCCTGAGTCATGGCTGCAAGCATCCTTTCATAGTTGATAGGTGCATCATGTTGTGATTGGACTTGAAAAGATGAAGTGTAATCGTGATGAAGTTGTGAGTCGGTGGACTCACGCATAATCATGTCTGCGATTGATGATAATTGTTGCTTGGACTCATGCATACTCATCATTTCCTGGATAGATGGTAGTCTATTCTGACTGGGTGATATGAGTATGAATCTTGGGAATATTGTGGACAAGGTGGAGACGGAGGACAAGTCGGTTGAAAATTGGACTCGGGGGAATCGAAACCCCATGAACTCTGTGAAGAGTTGAAAGTATGAAAATTATGGTCATAAGATGGGGGGTATGGGTTATATTCATTCGGATAAGACCATTCCGGCACACTAGGTTGGTCAAAGTTGTGATATGCCGGGTTGGTAATATCCGAAAAATAGTTAGGTGTGTAATATGGATTAAAATTGAAAAAATTATTATTATATGCCATATCACACCAACACAACAAAGAAAAAGAAAAACAAACAAATAAACAAACAAAAAAGAAAAAAATTCTAACCTAAGTTAGGGTAGACCTATGACCTAGACGACTCCTAACTGGTTAGACTGTCCATGGGAGGTAGGGTGCAGACTTTGACCACAAGTTAATCAGCTAGGTCAGGGCAAGAGTGGTGGGAGGTTTTCCGTCAAAGACGTTCCTTAATTAAATAACCACCAATCTTCGGGCTTTCGGCCCTCAATCCCCTTCCTAGACACTGATTTGGCAGGAGTCAACTTCCAGCACTTTTCCCCCTTAGGATAATCTCCTAATTGAGTCCGAGATGTCCTTAGGGCCAACATCTACTAATTTTAATTAGGCTTGGGTTAGTGAGTGCTTGGAATCTGATTTTTGGGCCAAGGAAGGGTGATGAAATCCCCACCTTATCTTGTTAATGGGTTATGCCCTTAGAATAAATTTGTGCAAGTGTACAAAATATGTAAATAAGATTCACTCAAAGCATCAACCAAGAGATGAGTCCTATTCTACATGCAATGCGAACGTACCTTGCTCCAGCACTCTTCAACAGTAAAATAAAGGAATTGAAAAGACACGTGCCTAATATGCAAATCTAATCAATTTTTATCTTTAACAACAAGTATTTTACTGTTGATTAATTAGCAGTAAGCAGGGTTATCACAGAACAAAGTTTAACAGAGCAGTAGACAGATATTGCAATTTGCAGCAACCTGCAAAAAGATGGATCAGTAGGAACTACTCAGGCCGCGGTTTCGCGGCAATTGCCGCGTTTCCGCGGCTCTGAAGTAGGCTCTTGTGCTCTGCCTTCGAGGGCAGAGGCACAGAGTTGCTATATGTCCACTTCTGCTGTCAGTTTCCCTGTTCTCCAAACCTGCAAACAGAAAGAATAAAAGAATTAGTTAAAATTTTTTTATTTTTAGAGAAACACTTATCGTCCCTCCCCGGCAACGGCGCCAAAATTTTGATTGAAATTTTCCCTGCACACAAAATAAAGAATATCAAAATTTAAAACAAGATGTGCAAGGTTCTCAATTCGAATCCACGGTAGCAGTGGCTATGCGGGTCGTGATCCTCAGGGAGGGACTAGCGATGGAAGCGTTTAAGTAAGATTCTCTAAAAATTATTTTCTTTTATTATTTACAATGGTATATGATATTTACAATGAGAAGGTAAAAAGTAAATTTGAGAGAGATGGAGATCTAAACTAAAATTAGAAAGAAAGAAAACTATACATACATACCTCTTCTACTTGCTTACCTTTGATCCGTGCGATGACTTACCTTGTCTTGGAAGGTGTACAAGTATGGCGTATAGGATCGTCCACCTTCTTAATCTACACTACGAAAATAAAAGACAAACTAACGAAGGTTTGTTCATCTCCATAGGCCATCAAGGGCTCTTCTTCGGCTAGGCAGTCTCAACGCAATTGGGTCTCATGGTTCACAAGACATTAGAGAAAAAAATAGAAGAATAGAACAAGGATAGAAGAACATAAATAAACAAGAATAAAAGAACACAAGAATAAATAAAAGAACACAAACAAACCTTAAGTGAATTTCATTAACAATGGAAGAAAAGTAGGCTTACACCGCTGTCACCTCAGTACAAGCATGGACTCCTTCCTCCATGAAAGCTTCCTCCACTCTCAGTTACAAAATTTACAAAAGAAAAAAAAATAAAATCAAACCTAAAGTACAAGTTAGCCTAAGAAAACCCTAAAATTTCTGCTCTGTAGTTTTCTATACTTTTTTCTATTGCTCTGCAGGGGTATTTATAGGAGCTGGAAGATGTAGAGTCCCAGTACGACTCTCCCAAAAAATCTTATCTCCAGACTTGTGGCACTTATCCATAGAAGTTCAAATCTGTCCTGCAACTTATTATCATTTTGATCGCCGAAATTGGCTTATCTGATGACTAAATTAGAAAGTTTGATCAACATAAGAGTTATAGGTCTTCAAGTCTTCTTTCTAGAGCATCTTGAATCATTAGATTTGAATATTGTAGCAAAAGTTATGATCTGAATACTGAAACGTGTACAGTCTGAATCCGAATTTTTTTGAATTTTTATCTTTGCACTCTTCTCCTTTTATCTTCATCCTGTAAGTATTTAGGGTTGAATAGAAATCTATCCTTCCCTCTTCTTTTGGTATTAGCAATAATTGCCCTCAGTAATTGCAATTTTGACATTTGATAATTGTAACTTTTGCATTGGGCTTTAAACATGGGCTTTTGGGCTTCTTTTAAGGCTTTATTCTTTTATTTTTATTTCTCAAGGCCTGCACACAGTAAATAATAAAATATTAGTAAATGTGCAGAATTATAGGAATAAATATGAAAATGTGATGGTAAATGTAATGATAAAAATGCACTTTTTACTACCAATCAATTGTCCACTTTTCTCTAAACTCTATCTCTCTTTTACTTGTTCCATTAATTGCCTATTACTTGCTAGTTCTTTTAATTGTTCATTAGTTTTTAAATCCGTAATATTTAACCATTAGTATAGCCATCACCTATTCACCCCCCTCTAGGTGATTTCAATTGGTATCAGAGCCTAACCCTTGCATTTGGTTTAACCACCTTAGGGAGATCCTCATATTTGGCTATATCTATTTGTTGCATTTCTATTTGTTGTGCATTTCACTTATATTCATGGCATCTGTTGATTTTTCTAGCATCAAGTCCTCACCTAAATTTGATGGTTTGAACTTCCCTATTTGGAAGGTCAAAATGAACCTCTTTCTAAAATCCCTAGGAGTTAGAGTTGCTAGGGCCATCACCAAAGATTTCATTGAACCTCTCACCGATGAGAGAACATGATCCGAAGATACCACTAAGGACTATGAGGCCAATGCTAGAGCCCAATATGCATTAACCCAAGCTTTAAATGAAGATGACCTCTCACGCATCATTAATTGTAAATCGGCATTTGAAGTTTAGAATGTTCTTATTGTGACTCATGAGGGAACGTCTCAAGTCAAGAGATCCAAAATTTACTTGCTTCGTTCTCAATATGAGAATTTTTATATACTTGAAAATGAATGCATTGATGACATGCTCACCCGTTTCACCAAGATAACTAATGCTCTATCTTCTTTAGGTGACACGATTGATAATAACCAAAAGATCCGGAAGGTCATTCGAGCTCTTCCCAAATCTTGGGAAGTGAAGGCAACCACCCTCAAGGAGCTCAACGATAGGGAGGAGATGGACTTCTCCGGCTTCATCGGCAATCTCAAAACCCATGAGATGGAGATAAAAGTTAGAGAAGAAAGGGAGGCACCAAAGAAGAAAGCCCTTGCTTTCAAAGCCATTCCATCCACCCATGATGAGGAAGATTCATCGGAGGACTACGATGAAGACTTTGCCATGCTCATAAGGAAGGTGGGCAAAATGTTCTACAAGAAGGGGAAACAAAGCAACTTTCGAAGAGGGAAACCTCAAGGAAGATATGAAAGAAAGAGAGAAGAACTGGGTCCTTGCTTCCATTGCAAGAAGACGGGACACCTTATCGCCGATTGCCCCGCTCTACAAGCCACTACCTCCAAGAACGGGCAAAAAAAGAAAAAGGCGATGGTGGCTACATGGGATGACTCGGAGTCAGAATCCGAAGAGGAGATCGACACCGCCAACATATGCTTCATGGCACATGGCGAGGATGCTACCAAGGTATGCCTTGAAAACTCTTTAGATGAGGATGAATTAACTATGGATGAGCTTGCACAATTTTTTGAAGAATTACAACATAGGTATGAAATTTCCCAAGCTCAAAATAAGAATTGAAAAAGGAAAACGATTCTTTAAAAAGTAAATTTGAACATGTTTTACAAGAGAAAAATTATTTAGCAAATTCTTTTGAAAAGATGAAAAAGGATTTTGAAAAATATAAAATATCTTGTAAAGGAAAAAGCCCTATTTTATCTTGCAACAAAAATGAATTTTTAGAGATCCAAAAGCGAGTTGAAGTTTTGGATAATACTTTAAACAAATGTG
This sequence comes from Agave tequilana, assembly GCA_038442645.1. Classification (NCBI taxonomy): domain Eukaryota; kingdom Viridiplantae; phylum Streptophyta; class Magnoliopsida; order Asparagales; family Asparagaceae; genus Agave; species Agave tequilana. The sequence goes on along the minus strand of JAVJIF010006410.1, from coordinate 27,387 downwards.
CTTTTGACATGAACAAATTTGCATCTAGGTTTCCTAAAGGAATACCCCAAGGGAAACACACTCATCATCATCATACTTCAAAAGCACACAAGCATGCACACACACACAAACATGCATTTATGTATGGTAGTGGTAGAATTTACACTTGCACTCATTGTGGCCGCAAAGGCCATTTGAAAAATTTTGTTATGCTAAGCTAAACATAATAAATAAAAATATTTGGGTTCGACAAGATACTAACCCTATAGGACCCAAAAAGATTTGGGTACCAAACAACACACCAAAAATAATTGATGCAGGTGGGTCGTCCTCTTCCAAGACTTAGGGGGAGATGGTGCCGGGCTTGTGGATGCATCAATGCTCAACGAACATATCGTCGCTTTGCATCACTATCATAGAGGCACCCATTTTTTGAGAATGCCTTTGGTTTGGTAATTTCTCCACATAAAAGTTTTTGTTTTATATATATGCATAGGATTGCTAGTTTACTTTTATGTTATTATGATATGAGTTAGTGTAAACTTGCATTTCTACTTTGTTAGTACCTATGCCATGATTAAGTATATAGTCATGTTTATATGCCATATGATGTTTGTCCACATGCCTAGATTTTGTTGTATATGGATTTTGTCAAAACAATAATAAAGATTTATTTAAAAACATTTTAAAGCAAATAAATAGAGATGGCAATTGCGCGCCTCAACTCATATCCAGAGGAATCTCGAGGAAAAGTTCAGAACCCTTAACGGGGTATTCGGCTTCAACATCTCTAATTCATTGCTTTATTTAATAATAAATAAAAATGAATATAATTTTAGTTGATTTTCATAACTAGTATGATTTAAAGTATTTTAACATCTTTTTGATAGATATACATGTTTTCTGTAATGATTATTTAAAATAAATTATTTTTTTTGGCTGGTTTGCTCACTGTTCTGTTCTGGGCAAGACCGGTCGACCGACCCGGTCGATCGATCTGGCCTGGCATAGGCACGCCTGCTCTCGGGTTTCGGCCGGTCGACCGGCTCGGTCGACCGGGTGACGGGGACCCAGTTTTTTTCACCCGATCTATTTAAAGCCCTAACTCCTCTCTCTCCTCTTTCATCTGCCGTTTCATCTCTTTTCTCACCTCCTCCATAACCCTAACTCCCCTAACTCCTTTCTAACCCTCTCAAGCTCCATCAAACCTCAAAATCCCTCCAAATATTTCTCAGATCTACGCTTTCAAGCCTGGATCTTCGCTTTTTCAGAAGATTTGTCAGATTTTCTCCATATTTTCCCTCAAAATTTCAAGGTAAAATTCTCTTCTCTAGATCTTGCAATTTTCTTTGCTTTTCCTTCAATTCTATTCCTTAGATCTAGCCTATTTCATCACCATGTCAAAGAGGACTTGGTCTGAAAAGGGAAAATCAGCCCAAACCTCCTCTCATTCACCCCTCTTTGTTTCATCTCAAGCCGAGTATAGATATATTGTTCTTTCTGCTAAGAATATTAGTTCTGGGCGATGTGTGGTAATTAACGACTTTGAACATCTCAATTTAGCACACATTTTAGAAGCTAACTCTCTTGGAAATTTTCTTACTATTAGGGAGCCTGTTTATCCCTCACTTGTTCCATATTTCTATACAAATCTCTCTTTTGAATCCAATAGGATTAGGTCTAGAGTTCTTGGGAAAGATATAGATATCTCTCTTCAGGAATTTGCCCATCTCCTTCACCTCCCCTGTGGGGGTTTAGATATTTACAATCTAGACCTACATGATTTTACATATCCGGATGGTGAGTCTGCCCTCACCGCTTCCACTCTGCTTCACGGGGATGATAACCCCGGTCTGGTTAGGAATGAGGAAGTTAGAAGATATGCCCTTATAGCTCAGGTCCTAGCTAAGATTATTTTCTATAATCTCCTGCCTAAATCAGGAGAGTATAGCCATGCAAGGGGATCTGTTCCTTTGATTATCTACTGCCTTCTGCGAGGCATTAGAATAAATATCCCCAAGCTTATCATCTCCTTTATGACTTCTGACAATATCCTTGTCCCTACTCGGCACTTACCATTTGGAATGGTCATCACTCATTTGTTGAAGCAACTCCATTTTGATCTATCTTCTAAAAGGTCTAGTGAACCTTCTGTTGACATCAACAACACCCTTCTTAAGAGGATGCGTGTTGGGGTACGTCATCCTGCTTCCCAGCAGCAGCCTATTCCTCCAGCTGTTCATGTCCCAGGCTCTTCTTCTGCTTCTGGCTCTTCAGCTCCATCCGATCTATACTCTATTTTATCCTCTGAGATGCGGGAGCATCGTGCTCAGTTATCCTCTGAGATGCAGGAGCTCCGTGCACAGTTATCCTCTGAGATGCAGGAGCATCGCGCACAGATTTCTGCTCAGACGGGGCACATCGTCAGCAACTTTCTGAGGAGATGATCGCGCACTACCAGGGCCTGCGAAATGACATGGGCTATATATGTGATTCCATTCGTTACTTGGAGTCACATCTTGGCGCATTCTTTCTGAGGCATGAGGTGCGGGCTCCTGATCCCACAGCGCATGCTCGGCCACTTCCTCCTACCGGACCTCCATTTCCGGCCAGGACTCCTGCTCCTCTAGCACCTCAGCCAGCTACAGCAGCGATTGATTCTGATGAGGAGACTTCTGATGAGGACGGTTCTGAGGATGGTTCTAAGGAGGATGGTTCAGATGAGGACGGCTCTGATTCGGATGAGGAGTGATTCCCCCCCTTTTGATGATGTCAAAAAGGGGAAGAGACATTTGAGAGACTTTTGGGCTATTATGTGTTTTTATATTTTGGATTGTTTTTTCATTTTAGATGTATTTTGTGTTTTGAGGACATGTGTATTTTGTGTTCTGTGGTGTTTTGTGGACATATGTTTTTGAGGTTGGCATGAACCTCTCACTTGTATGAACATGTGTTTCTCTTTATTATGGCAGTTTTATTTTCTATCTCCATGGCGTATGTGATTGGTTGTATTTGTGTCCATTATATCTATGATGTTATTTGATCCAATCACCTATTTTGGAGGTTGGTGGTAATGGATGGATGGAGGTAACTATGTATGCATACACCTATAAATTCTGTATTTTTGGTATGCATGGATGGTTGGCATGTGTATCATTTCTTTATCCTATATGCCTAGATTATGCATATGTATCTCTTATCATGATCATTTTTTATATGCATCAGTTAAGGGGGAGCTTCACTTGAAGTCTCCACTCAAAATATCTGTGATAACTCTATATGTTTTGTCATCATCAAAAAGGGGGAGATTGTTGGCCCAAAGGCCATTAGCCCGACATTTTGATGATAACAAACCATATTTAGTTATGTTTTTAACAAGTTTGTTTAAATAAGTTTCAGGTAAAAATCATAGGGAAATTGACGGCTCCAACACAAGACTCACACTTTTGGACGCCGCAAAGATTTGGATCCCCGAGCCCAGCACAATAGAAGCGGTCCAGGATCAATCAAGAATGAAGACTTTCAAGATTTGTATTTTTCTTTTTAGTTAGAATTTTTAGTTGATTTTGTCAAAACCTAGATGATAAAGGTAGATTACTCTGGGATTGTCACACACACACTTTTGGTATTGCTTCATGCCTTCAAACAAATTTTTTATTCAAAATTTCTAACCTAGTTTTTGGAAAAACAAGTTTGGAAACATCATGTTTAGAAAAACGAGTTTTTGGGAAAAACCGGTTTTCATATAGAAAAAGGATTTCTATCAAAATTAAGTTCAAACATTTTTAGTGTTGATCTATGATCACACTCTGGTATTTATAAGTCTAGAACTTCATTTTGTATATTCCCAAATCCAAAGAATTTAACCAAAAATTTCCTTCTTTAAAATCGCCTGGGAAAAACAGTTTTGGCCTAGTCCGGTCGACCGGGTCGGTCGACCGACATGCACACTGTGCATGTCCGGATTTCGGTCGACCGAGACGGTCGACCGAGAGCAATTACCTGCTCTCTGTTTTTCCCCGGTCGACCGGACCGGTCGACCGACAGAGAGACTTACTCTCTGGTTGGGACTGCGGTCAACCGTCCCGGTCGACCGGCTTCTCAACTTTCGAAAATCCGACCGTTGATGGTTGACCGACCCGGTCGACCGGCTTCAGTCAGAAGTTCTGACAGACTCCAACGGCTATATTTTTTCTGAATAGATTTTTGTTGGGATTTCCCCAACGACTCTTTTGAGCTTTGTAGGTCAGTTTTCATCCCCTATAAATAGTGGGAGACTCCTACAAACATTAATAACAAGATTTACAAGCAAAAATCAAAGTTTTCAAAAGCTTAGCCTTTAGCAAAAGATTTTCAATTGAGCCAAAATTTTCACCCATTTTCTTGAAGCAATCCTCTACTTCTCTCTAGTCTTTGTGCACTACACAATCCCAAAGTATCATCTCATCATCTTGGTTGTAGGGTTGTGCTAGTGAGCCTTTTTGGTGCGGTCAAGTGTTGATCACCTCTTTCTTCATTGTGAGAAGTTGTAGAGGCATCGGCCTCAAGCGAGCAAGTGTTGCTCCAAGTTGGTGTTGCGGCACCGCGAGAGATAGGACAAGTGTGTCCTTGTATTGACGATCCAGTGGGATCACCAATAGTGGAAATCCTTCGTGTGTCGAAGGCGGGGACGTAGAGCGTGGCTCGAACCTCAGAAAAACCTTCGTGTTTGCGATTGTCCACTTTTCTCTAAACTCTATCTCTCTTTTACATGTTCCATTAATTGCCTATTTACTTGCTAGCTCTTTTAATTGTTGATTAGTTTTTAAATCCGCAATATTTGACCATTAGTATAGCCATCACCTATTCACTCCCCCCTCTAGGTGATTTCAACCCCCACACCTATCTTTTGCTAGTCCTCGAGCAAAATTAATAAAAAGAAAAACTAAAAACAATCAAATAGAAAAATTATCCTATCTCACTTTTGTAGGAATCACGGTTGCACGTAGCATGTGCAACAAGCCGTTAAACCCCTAAGTTTTCCCTAGAGGACGAGTTTTGTCTCGTGAGGGTTTTCAGTGGATTACACCCACAAAATCCATAAAAGAATGAGATTATGGAATAAACAAAAGTAAAATAAGGATAACTGAAAATCAAGAAAAGAATTTTTTTTTACTAGCTAACAAGATCATCAATTTCTATGAGTTTCATTTTCAAGTAAAACCTTCTTTTCCCCTTTTTTAAGACTTTTTAACTATCTTTCGCATAGATTCCGAGGCTTCCTAAGGCCAAGACACCTAGCTAATTGATAATTAAAATTATAATATTTTATTGTGTCTTGTCCTATTAGGCTTTCTCAATTACCCATGTATCAAGTTTTGGGCCAATGCTCCCAAACCAGATGGTCTTAGGGAAATAAGTGCAAAGACAGTCCTACGGACTTAATTACTCAAGCAACTGAGGCCACAAGACGAGACTTATTAATATCTATTTTACTATATAATAAATCACTTCTTCTTTTTTTTAATTGTAATTAATATCCCAAGCCTATGAACTAATAGTGTAAGTGTTATTCGGTACATAATCACTTAGACTAAGTTTAGATGATATGTCCGTTTTACATTCTAATCTTTATTTTAAGATTTTATGATTCTTTCATCTTGATCTTACTTTTGAAATCCACTCAATGGATACTAAATCACTCACATATTAGCTAATCATTTGCAGAAAATTTTCAAATTTTTCAAATTTTTTAATTTTTTAATAAGACTCCTAAAATAAAGATAAAGATAAAGAAAGAAAAATAAATAAAGCAAAAACCCTAAAACTAAAACAAAACCCAAAAAGACTCCTAAACAATAGAAATTTGTGAATTTCCCCCCCACACAGAAACTGTGTCATGTCCTCATGCACACACATGAATACAGAGATAAAAAGAATGTAGCATGTAATTTACACATTCAAAACATGCACACAATCATGATGATCATGCAATCCAAACATACAAAAGGTATAGAAATGTAAATAGTATGCTAGATTAGACATACTCACAGTGCACTAGAGAACCCAGCTGCCGAAGCAACAAAATGCTCCCTGTGTGTGGATACCTCCTTACTTATCCTGTATCACTTGTAATAAACTCGGCACATAGGTTAGGGAAAGAAATAAATAAAAGACTCACTAAAACTGACTCAACTAACTAAAAGAGAAATAAAAAGATTAAAAAAAAACTAAAAGAAAAATAAAACAAATATATACATATATACAACTTCATGTCTCCCCACACCTAGATCTTTCAAGGTCTATTCTCTCGTGCTCACTTCCCATCATTCCAATGGGTTCTCTTTAATGGACAAAGTGGAGAAGTTAATCTTTTTGTCATTTTTAATTTCATCCTCTCCAACTTGTTCATCACTTTCCTCCATTTCTTCCTTCTCTTCTTCCCATACCTCCTCACAAATTCATCATTTTCACGCAACATAATTGGAGTGTCCATAATATGTTTTCCTATGAATTTAAGCTCATCCTCAAACATCACCTCAAAATTTAAATCAACAATTTTCTTTGGAGGTATGTAACTAACCAAAGCATCCCTAACCGATTTATCCAAACATTTGAGTTCGTCTTCAAATAGGTTTTTAGAGCTTTGATTAATTAGAGATTCTTGAATCAAGTTTTGAAAAGTTTGATCATTGGTTGGCTCATCAAAAGTGAAGATACTCAAATTAAGTTTTATTTTCTCAAAGGTAATTCTAAACTCAAGATTCTCAACACATGTTTTCTCACCATTGTGATCACACTCTTCAATAAAAGCTCATCTAGAAACAAAGGCTCATTATCCATGTATGCATCCACACATTTTGATCAGTGTACTCCTTTTTCTCTTTATGAGTGGATGCAATTTTCTGCTCCTCAACACTTATCTTTTCACAGAACTTAGAAAGTTCATCCTCAAATTTCTCTTGAAGTAAAAAATTCATCATTGTTACATTCATCTTCACAATAAGATTCAACTGGCTCCACATGAGTTGTATGTGTAGCTAAATAATTTCTAATCACTTCATCGAGACACTGAGGATCATTATTAAGTTTGTACACTGCATGCACGTTCATAACTTCCTCAACTGGCTTCTCATGATCAAGTTCCTCAAATTGATTAAGATGAAATAATGGAGACTCGAAGGGCATCTTGATGGAATGATTAGGTAAGTCACTATGGCCAACGATTTGCTCTTCTGGTCTAACAGTTTGGACTTTATTTATTTTATGAAAGTTGATGTGCTCTTGAATTGACATGGGTCGAGTTGGTATTGGCTCAGGAACTAGTTGACTAGAAAAGGGATCCTTCTCTTTCTCACTAACCAACTCATTTGCTGGCCTGTTTAAGCAATCTCTAATGTCATAGAGCACTTGCTTTGAAGTTTGCCTGAAAGTTTCAAAAGCTTCCTCGAGTATTGGTTCCATATCCACCTGATTGCCATTGATCTCAATTTACGAAATTGATGAAACTCTTGAACTTGATCTGGACTTGTAGTTGAAACAGGTTGATTGAGATGAGTCATTATCTTTTCCATGTGAGCACATGCCTCGATTAACTGCTGATTGGTTTCGATTATAGTCTGCTGCATGGATTCAAAACTCTCCTCTAATGTGCTCAACGGTTTCTCATGATCATTGTCAAATCCCCAAGATAGAGGTGATGGTTCAGTGTAGGACCAATTAGATTGAGAATTTTTATATGATTGATCCTATGAAAATTGAGGACAATTCTAACCCTCTGAATTGAAGTTTGATGGATAAGGCTGCTCGTAAGTCCTTGAAATGTGTGGAATTGATTTTGACCTAATTCTAGCGAATACCCTATCGAAGGACACTGTTCTGAGGGTTGATTTGGATCTTGACAATGATGGCAACTCATTTGATGGTATGAAGAAAATGAGTAGTTCGTAGGATGGATGTATTCATTAAAGTCCGGAAGAGAGGTTGGTTGGTGGAAAGGAGGGTCTGGCCTATAAAATGAGTCGTAGTCAAATGAATTTGGATAGGCCATGGGGAAGGATTTTTTTTATTTTTTAATTTGTTTTTTGAATTTATTTTTTGAATTTTGAATTTTTTTTTACAATCCGGTGAAAGTGTCGAAATTAAAGATAGAACATCGTGTCCCCGGCAACGACGCCAAAAACTTGATGGGGAGATTCTGTCTCCTCATTTTAAAATACCGCAAGTGCACGGTCGTTCGATGTAGCACTTGAGGGTCGGTCCACAGGGACAGGTGGTTCTTACGGTTTCAGCACTTCTAAGGGAATTGGTAAAAAGTTTTTAGATTTGTGGGTTATTTGAACTAATTATAATAAAAGAAAAGTCAAGCACTTAGGGTTGAATTCCCTAAACTAGCATCAAGTGATCTCAATCTCCACACTGGTATGTTGTTACTCACCAAATCTTTAATTCTAACTGGCAAAGTAAGTCTGAATACTAGATCTAAGCACAGGGTATTATCCAGTTACATGTCCATCAAGGTAAATTAACTAAATTAAACAAATAACATAAAGGCAACAAAACCCTAAGCATGGACAATTGACCCCTGATACATATCCTGTCAAATACCCAGTGGTTCTAGAAATTAATCTCCTAAAAGTGGTAGGTCAATTGGTGAGTGTACAGACCTAGATAGGGGATCTAACGGTCCACAAGAATTTAGTCTAGATTCATCTACCCTAGGCACTTACAAAACGTTTAGCTACTCATGCTAAAATTCCAAGTACAAAAATATTCTAAATAATAAGTACACATTAATAAATAATCTAACAAATTGCAATTAATAATTAACTAAAATTGAATACACAATTGCAATTAATAAAAACCAAAAAAAAAATCAAAATCCAAACAAACCTACCCTGCATGCACCTGTAGGCTTTGCTCCTGTTGTGCACAGTCGCCTTAATAATGATGAAGCAAAAGGCCGAAAAAAAATATTTTAATATGAAGTCGACAAAAGAGAGCATGCGGCCATAACACAAGGCCAAAAGGAAAAAAATCCTCCTAATAATTAAAACCCTAAAAAAAACTAAAAACACTAAAACCTCCCCCGCAGCCCTTCCAATCTCTCCTTTATATAATATAGAAGTTTTACAAAAAGGCCCTTTGAAATACATCTATTACATAATAATTCATTTTCAATTCAGGCAGATTTTTTAAATGATCAATACAGGTAGTCAAATGGAGGAATCAGTAAAAGCTATTAACATAAAAGTTGTAGACCTTCGAATTCTCTTTTCGTAGATACCTGGATAACCTTTTTTGAAATTATGTAGCCAAAGTTATGCTCAAAATACCGTAACATGCTCGGAAAGCGTCCTCCAATCTTTTACAAATTACATGATTTAATTGCTAAAAGTATCCGGATTCCTCTTTTTTTCTTTTACCTGTTCCTTGCAAAATATAATAAAATATACCTGAGTAGCATTATTTACAATCAAATAATAGATAATTAGGAGTATAAAAATGATGTAAAATCGTGCTGATCACAATGCCCTATCTTTTTGCAAAAGATACACTAGTTTTTCTTCATATCTCTGAACCCTGGTCTGGACTCCGATCTCTCATGCTCGCCTTTGCCCTTCCGGTTAGAACCTCTGCCTCTTACCATCAACGCCTCTACTGAATATACCATTGAAAGAAGACTGCTTGTCCTTCCTCCTTACTTCATAATTTAGGAGAGCGGCCAACACATCACTGTAGTTAAGTGTTTGTTTACTATTGATCAAAGTTAGGATGAAGGTCTCATACTCTTCTTCAGGAAGAGAATTCAGTAGAATCAACACCGTATCCTCTTCTTCAATCTTACATCCACGTTAACTAAATCTGTAAGAAACTTGGTGTAATTATTCATGTGTTCATCAATGGAGATTCCTCTCTTCAACTGAAAGCCTTAAAGGCTACTCTTCAATTGCAAATGCGACTCTATACTTTTCGTCAGATATTTCTTCTCCATGATCTCCTAGAGCTGCCTTGCAGATGTTTCATATAATACATGATACTTGATGTCTTGTGTCATACAAGACCCTATCAAATCACATGCCGTTTGATTCATCTTGTCCCAATCCTATTCAGAAGTAGCCTCGGGTTTTTTCTCCAACCGTAGAGTGTCTTTGAGATTTGATGCCATCAATGCATCCATCACTTCACATCTCCATATCCCAAAGTTGTTCTTGTCGTCAAACTTCACCACATCAATCTTCAATGGATGTTGATTCATAGTTTTCATGATGGATGAACTATCTCCAGCCATCTTCTCAATAGATTCCTCAAAAATAATGCGGAAAACAAATAGAGTTAGATCAAAAAACTAGATAAAGATAGAATATTTACCTCAAAGTGAAACCCTAGGAGAGTTTCTGAAACGATCTACTCTAGTAAATTTGATTCCTTGAGCAATCCAAACGCTGTGATAAGATCGACACATGATTCCACAAACAGTCCTAACGCTGCTCCGAGATTGATACACGATCTTAGCCAAACAGCCACCAATGCTCTTGAAATCGGCACACGATCGCACGAACAACCTGGCTCTGATACCACTTGTTGCGCACGCAAGGCAAACAACCAATGAGGAACCCCAACCAATAGAGAGAGATGCACTTGAGAAGTACCCAAAAGACAAGAACAAATAAATAAAAGAGAAAGCAAACACAATATTTAATGAGGTTCGACAATTTTCCTACGTCCTCGGGGCAAGGGAGAGAGAGATCTTATTGATTTAATGATCAAGTACAAGTTTTTTGAGAGATACAATTCATGAGGGCTCTACCCCTTTATTTATAGCCAAGTTTTTTGTGAGATACAATTCATGAGGGCTCTACCCCTTTATTTATAGCCAGAGAGTTCCAGGATTTTAGGAAATCACAATTGTATTCAACTCATTTTCAGAAATGAAGTTTGAATCCCAATAGGAGAAGTAGATTCGCCGTCGGTCAATCGAGCCGGTCGACCAACTCCTTCCCCTTCGATCAACTGGTTGGATGACTGACTCTAATAGAAAGTTGGCCATGCCAGTCGGTCGACCGCTCTGGTCAACCGCTCTCCTTGCTACGGTCGACAGGGCGGCCGATCGAGCTGCTTCTATGCATGTTGTGCTCGCCGGTCGACCGGGCGGTCGACCGACCACTGTTCTGGCCTACATTTGGACTGCCTTTTTGCTCCTTTTGGATTTTGATGTCTACACTATTTCTGTCGATTAAGTTAAAAAACTCTTTCATCAAGCTTTTATCTCCTCTCTCGCTACATGTTGGATAAGGTTACAAAGAGTTCTCATCTATTTGAATATTTATCCTATCTCAACTACTTATCTTGGAGACGGTTGGAGCCAAACATCCTTATTTGAATTGGTAGAACCCATATTTATCTTTATTCTGTGGGGTTAATTCAACGTCAATATAGTTGATCTGCTTTCGAGATGTAACCGTTGGATTCAATCAAGATTTGGCTTGGAGATAGATGTACTTGTAACCAACTCTATCGCTATCATTTGGCTGATTGAACTGCTCGGAGTTTAGATGAAGTTAAGCCTCTTCTTTAGATGTTCTGAGTATGGACACGTATCATGCGATCGTCACATGGCTAGATGGACTTATGTCATGATTTCAAGGGGGTCAGAAACTGACCACTACAGATGCTCCCTCTGCTTCCCTCTTTGGCAGGAGGTCGGGAACTTGCCCCTAGGAGTTATGTTCTCTCGGGGACTCCGAGAGAAAAGGAGAGCAGCAGATCCCTTGAGCCTAGACTTGGGCTGTTGGTGTCGCTTCAGTTTTTATCTATTTGTGGCATACCTCTATAGGCTGGTAGAACTTTAAATGCACGTCCCATCTGTTGCTATGTTGGTCAGATAATCATCACTTTTTGAAGAGGCGCGACGCTCAAAGTTGGTGTGGTGAATTAAGCAACGATTTAGGTCTAATCCTTGAGGACACGTGTAGGCTTCTGATCAAGTAGCCGCTTGAGGTTGGTGTCGTGAATCAAGTGCGACGGTTCAGATCCGATCCGTCATGACACATGTAAACTTCTGATCAAGTGGCCGCTCGAGGCTCAAGGGTTAAAAGCACCTCTCTTGTTTTCGTGGGGAATGAAATTTTGAACGGTAGACATTTGGGCTTCCTTTCCCTCTATAAATAAGGAGGAACTTTGAGGTTAAATCAGTGATTCTTCATGAAATTTCTTGCTTTCAAAATTTGGCATTGTTGGTGGGTGGTGATGTCTTCTTTCTTCTTCGTTCAATGGAGGAAGGAGAGGGAGAGGATGGAGACGGTTGCTGCGCTCTTGATGTTCAGGAGTCGTTTGTCAAGGAATGCAAGTTTTCATGATGGTCTCATCGAGGAAGGCTAGTTTTCATGACGAGGCCCTCATGTCAGGGAGGATAGGTAAGGCTCCTACTTCTGCCGAGTCAGTTTGTCTGATCTTTGATCAGATCGGGTCGGGCTGGAGCTGAGGCTTGGTACCTTTATTTCCTTATAGAGTGAAGGAGGGGAGCACAGAACATGCTTGCGGTGGTTTCTGATTCCTGGGTCTGGCGGTCTGCACTCTTATTGAATGTCGTCGCTTTTCTGCTACCGTTTCAAGTTCATCTTTGACGTTACGAGCTTGGTGTTGTGTCATCATTGTCTTGCAGGCTTCACTCTACGGTCCGAAACATGATATTTAGTGCTAGCATTTTCCTGAGAGTTCTAGGTGTCATTGCCCTCTCAGAGATGGCGGATTGTTTGTTTAGGAGTGTAACGCCTCGATCCCGTAGATACGAGGATTTTTCGACGATATACAAAGGAAGGTGAAAATACACTCACATATGTACGCTAAGCCTTAGTACAGAAAATAAATACAATATACACAAATATTTCAATATTAAATAAATACAAGAATGCCTGCAAAAGGGGTCAGTAATCATGATAGATATGAAAATAGAGATAAATCATGAAATAAAGACAGAATAATAAAGATATTTATGAATAATAAAGGTGTTGAGTCTCCTACTCATATCCCGAGGAGTATCATGTGCTATAATATCTCAGATCTTCAACCTGAGCATGCCAACATAAGGTCATCACAAAGCGACTTGGGAGTGATAAAATGAAGGAAGGATCAGTGATACAATATAATAACACTAACAAGCGGTATATATATATACAAGGATTATTTCAGTATTATAACATTATCGATACCTATCATGTAACAACGGGTTACCTTTATGATATTATGTAAAACATAACTAAAACAATAATGATATATAATCAGAGAGAGTTATGGATATTTATCAATTAACATTGTTTTGTTTAATAATAATTAACAGATTTGAAATATGTAATATGAGATAAGATATAGAGTTTAATAATGAAATTAGTGTGTATTGTTATCACGTATCAAGTCTTAATTAGTTATGTTTACAATTTACACGAACAGTACTAGTAACATGACAATATAGTGATGACAAACATGAATATTTACCCTTGAAATAAACAAAAGTAATCACGCTGTGGTGTTTGAGATTATACAGAAAAAAATATGTCTATACAAAATATAGGGAACTGAGAGTATATATGTACATGAATAGCGGGTCTGTCGAGAATACATAAAGTGCAAAGTATACATGTGACATGATGGTAAATAAGATTGCAGGAAGTGTAACAAGTATAATAATATATATGTGTTGAGCATGTCATGTGATTTATATAATAATAATAATCAGTACCTCATGGTATTTTAATCAATCTCTTCCAGTATCTCATACCACTGGCAGTTCATACTGGAGTCCCTACTCCAGCCGAACCTATCCGAACATGGTATACGGGTGATTGTCAAAAAAGCTAGAGCTTAGAAGGATGTTATCTGAAAGTAAAAGGAATCTTTGGCTTTTCACAATTTATCCGTGATAGCAAGTGCCTAAGCAGGTCGAATCCACAGGGAGGAATACGATGGAAGCTTTTCAGTATATTTACTAAATTGGTTTAGTGTTCTTCTTTGTTTTGAAAAAGAAAAGAAAATAATCCTAAGTTAAAGTTAGTAGAAAGAAGATATAGAAAGGGCATGTATTTGTATTTTGATTTTCTTTTAAAAGAAATTAAAAAAAAAGAAATTAAGTATTCCATAAGAGATCTTACCTCTTCAGTCGATTATCTAACCCTAGATCATTAGCAATGGTTTACTTTAAGTTGGAGGCGATCAAAGCATAGCCCATAAGAATGGAGCGGTTCCGTCAACATTAGGTCATCAAAACTCAAATGACAAACATGAAATAAGAAGACTATGAAAGCAATTCTATCATCATGAACTATCAATGACACTCAAAAAGGCAAGATTATTCCAAACTATTAGATTCACTGGATTTGAGACACCGAGAGAGAAGAAATTGTTGTAGAAGAATTAAACACAAAGAAAATAACACAAGAAAAAAATAAAAGTAACTTTTGATTAAATAGAAAAATAATAAGAAAAAGGAGAAACTTACATCAATTGTCACTCTTGACTCCATTCTCTCTCTTAGACATGTGAATCTCTTCTCCAATCTTGGTTACAGAAAATAAAATAGAAAAGAAAACTGAAACTAAACTAATCTAAACCCTAATTTTGATCTCTAGAAGTATTTCTGAGATGTCTCTCTGCTCATGCCTTTACTGGAGTATTTATAGGAGAAAGTTTGGCGTAGTGACTCATCAAAATGCTGATTCATTAAAAGATACATTCACAGAATTTTGACATAAACCCTGAATATGCGGAGAATATCCTTTTCTTCTCTTGATTGGAAATTTAATTGAATTGGGCTGCAGCTAGCGCCTGGATTTGACTTATCAAATGACTAAAATAAAAATAGTAGTCAACAGAAGAATTATAACCTTTAAGTCTTCTTTCTGGAGCATCTTAAATCATTAGATTTGCATTTCTATAAAGAAAGTTATGATCAAATTACTAAATGATGCTCAGTCTGAATCCGAATTTTGATTGAATTGTAGACTATTGGAGTTTCTTATGTGACTCTATCTTGCCATGTAATCAAAAGGTATATTCTCTGAATTTGGATTCAAATCCTAAATATGTTGAGTATATCCTTCCTTCTTTACTTGGAGAATAATTGATTTCCAATCACGAATTTAATTGAATTTTTCTTTCAATCTCCAAATATGATTGCCTCAAATCTCTGAATTTATTGGGCTTCTTGGGCTTGTTGGGTTCTTTTCCTTCTTTCCTCCTTTTTATAAAAGTTTGCATATCACTAAGTAAAAGAGGATAAAATAGCAGTGTTTTAATAAAAATGAATATAGGAATGTGACGATAAATATGTAAAATTGATGAGTAATCACACCCCTCACCTATCTTTTGCAGGTCATGCGATTGCATTGAGCATGTGCAACAAGTCATTAAATCTTTATGTTCCTCCTAGAGGACGAGTTTTGTCTCGCGAGGGTTTTCAGTGAATTATACCCACAAAATCCATAAAGAAAGAGAAACAAAGTGTTAGTATTTTGAAAATACATTTTGAAAGAGAAAATATTTGAAGTATTATTGTAAGAATTAAGTAATTTATAAGTTATAGAAAAATTAAACTTTTCATTCCTAAACTTAGTCTTTATTCAAGAACTTGTTATCAATTAAGGTAAGGAGTCAAATTGTATTTCTCATCTAGTCTATTATTTTACCCCAAATTATATGCACCTTTGTGACCATGAAATTTTGACTCGGGGTTCTTTAACTCTAACTCATATGCCTTATTTTCTTCTCTTTTTTTATATTTTTGGTGGTATTATTGCTTAGTTCTAATAGGCTTTCTAATCTGCCCTTGTAACGAGCCTTTTGTCGGTGACTCCCAAACCGAATTGTTTTAGGGCATCGAGTGAGAAAACACCGCAAGGACTCAAGGACTCGAGCAAATAAGGCCACAAAATTAAGAATTTTATTATATAGACCGCTTGTAGGCGTGAATACTTATGCTTTATGAGGCACATATGCCCAGCTTAATTAGAGAATTTTTAATATTATATATATATATATATATATATATATATATATATATTTTCTTCCTTTTTTATAAGGCATAAGAATCTTTATTTTTGAACCCTAAGTATGTAAGTATACAAAGCATGCATATTTCATCAAGGTAAAATTAAGACTAAATTACTTCTCTAATTTTTCTTCCTGACCTTAAAAATCAAACAAATAATCTTATTTTGACAATGTATAAGAAATCCTAATTATGATTCTCCTATTCCTTAAAATTAACTTAATTTCTTATAAAAAATAGATCAAAATATTATTTCTCTTTTCAAATTTTATTTTAAGAAGCAAAAAAATGTTAATTTTTTTAAAATTAAAAGAAAACTTATGTTATGTTAGAACCCTCCCCCACACCTATTTCATGCATTGTCCTCAATGTATGAATGAATGCATAAATACACGAAAAGGAAGAAAGAGGAGTCAAAAATTATCTTAAGGTGGTAGCTCCGGTGGTAGTTGGATTGCGTCAAGCATTGCTACCCAATCAAGATAATGTAGTGGTTCACGAAACTCATCTTTATTGGCCTCTTTTCTATGTACATAATTATAATCACCAATATGAATAGGATCATGAAAGACCCTTTCATGAAACTTATTCCCTTTATATGACCAGTCTTGAAAAATCATCACAGAGTCATCCTGGTCTATACTTATGTTCAACAAAAGAATGTGACTTGGCGGAATGGTTGACTTGGGCTCAAGAATGATAAGTTCCAAAACCAATACTAACTCGAAAAAATAAACTTTGGGTTCGAGAGTCAGTTTTGGTTTAAGAGTTGAGTCTAAATCAAAGAATTGAAATTCACATTCTTTTCCCATCAATGGAATGTGACTGTCCAAAATTGGTGATTCAATTTTTAGATCTATGGGTACGGGAATAAATGTTGCCTCAGAAAATTAGTCCAAATTGGGTAAGAATATCGGAATCAACGTAGATTCGAGGATGAAAACTGAATCACAAGGTTGATCGGGGTCATATTCACATTCAAGTTTAATCTCATTGAATGAAAACTTGCCAATTTGTCCAAGATTTGGAGTTGGTCAAGTTTAAATTTGTGTGATGAAATTGAGTCTTAATCAAAGTCTCCAAGACACCAAGATTCTTCGTTCCTATCAATATGGCTAGGGCAATTAGGAATGGTCGAACATGTGTTAGGTAGAGTTTTCTTGTTCCTATCTTTCACTATGTTGATATAACGACTCATTTGTGCTTTTAGCCTATTAATAGATTGGAAAAAAATTATTTTCGTACTACATCAGGTTTTTCATACTCCTATCTGAGTTCATAGTTTCTTCTTCTTATTGTGGGACTTGGAACATGTTTTTCATACTCCTATCTGAGTCCATAGGTTTTTCTTCTTGTTGTGGGGCTTGGAACATGGAGTAAGGATCTTAAATTTGGGAGTCTTGTGGGAATTATGATTCCATCATTTTTAGCTTTTGTTCTGGGACTCAATCATGGCTTCTATACTTTTCATCATTTTTCTCCTATTGGATGATCATGACGAGAAAAATTATAGGCTGAATGTTAGAATGGTGGTTGACAACATGACTCGGGGGAGTTGTATCCCCATTGACTCTATGAAGAGTAGTGATAATTATTTCAGTCTTAATTATAGTATTGGGACTGGGGCATGTATTAATTTGGATAAGACCAATCCGACACACTTGGTTGGTTAAAGTTATAATATACCGGGGTAGTAATCTCCGAGTCAAAAGAGGTCGGGGGTGTAATATGGATTACCATTAAAATTGAAAAAATTATCGTTATAAGCCATATCACATAAGAAATGTCAAAAATAAATAAAGAAAAACAAACAAATAAATAAAAGAGAAAAATCTAGCCTAAGTTAGGGTAGACCTTAGACCTAGACGACTCCTAACCGATTAGACTGTCCACGGGGGATATTGTAGAATCTGACCACAAGTTAATCGACTAGGTAGGGACAAGATTGGTGGGAGGTATCCACGCTAAAAAGAGATGGGCCTAATTAAGCCAAACCACCAGCCTTCAGGGTTTCGCCTCTCAATCTCCAACCTTTGACACCGATTTGTCAGGAGTCAAATTCTATTCAACTTCCCCCTTAGGTCAGTCTGCTATTGAGTTCGAGAGGTCCCTAGGGCCAACCTCTACTCAATTTTAGTTAGGTTTTGGTTAGTGAGTGAGAAAATTGTTTGTGGGCTAAAGGAGGGTAATGACTTTCCTACCTTATCTTGTTTATAGGACAAGCCCTTAAATCAATTTAGTGCAATGTGTACATGTATATGAAAAGAAACACTTAAGTAATGTAAACAATTCAAAAGTGTTCCTATACTACATGCTATGCACACGTACCTATGCTCCAGCACTCTTCAACAGTAATGTAAAATGTAAACAAAATTAGACAAATACCTAAATGCAAAGTCTAACCATTTTTTAATTAATTACAAACACAAGTTACTGTTGAATAATATATATATATATATATATATATATATATATATATATATATATATATATTTATATTGCAGAATAAGTCGACAAAAAAATATAATTACAGAGTTACCTTTTGTAGTTGCAAACTTCTTGTAATCTACTCCTGCACACAAAAACAAAGAAGAAAAATTAACCACTTAGTAATTAATAACAATATCGTTCCCTCCCCGACAACGACGCCAAAATTTGATTGTCAAAAATGTTAGAGTCAAATCTCAGGCTTTTCGCATTTTATCTGCGATAGTAAGTGGCTAAGTGGGTCGATCCACAGGAAGGAATACGATGGAAGCTTTTCAATATGTTTACTAAATTGGTTAAGTGTTCTTTTTTATTTTTGAAGAAGAAAAGAAAAGAATCCTAAGTTAAAATTAGCAAAAAGAAGATACATAAAGGATAAGTATTTGTATTTTGGTTTCTTTTAAAAGATATAAAAATGAAAAGAAATTCGTGCTAAGTATTCCACAAGAAATCTTATCTTTTCAGTCAATTGTCTAACCCTAGATCGTTAGCGATGGTTTTTCTTGAGTTGGAGGCGATCAAAGCATAGCCCATAAGATTGTAGTCGGTTCCGTCAAATTAGATCATCAAAACTCAAACGGCAAGCATGAAATAAGAAGATTATGAAAGCAATTCTATCATCATGAGCTACCAGTGGCACTCACAAAGGCAAGATTATTTCGAGCTATTAAATTCACTTGATTTGAGACACCGAGAGAAAAGAAAGTGTTGTAGAAGAATTAAACACACAGAAAATAACACAAGAAATAAAATAAAAGTAACTTTCAATTAAAAAGAAAAACAATAAGAAAAAGGAGGAACTTATATCAATTGTCACTCTTGACTTCATTCTCTTTTAGACATGTGAATCTCTTCTCCAATCTTCATTACAAAAAATAAAACAGAAAAGAAAACTGAAACTAAACTTATCTAAACCCTAATTTTGATGAAAGTATTTCTGAGATGTCTCTCTACTCATGCCTCTGCTGATGTATTTATAGGAGGAAGCTTAGGGTAGTGACTCATCAAAATGCTGACTCATCAAAAGGTTGAAAAACACCTAGAGGGGGGGGTGAATAGGTGTTAGTGCTAATCTAAAACTTAATGCAAAACTAAGTGCGCTAAATGCGGAAGCTAATGCAAATTATGCACAAACTAATACAATACAACAAGTGTAGCGAATTCTCCTTGCGAGGCTCTGGACTAACTCCCCTTGATTCCCCTTGAAATGGGTTGAGGCGCTATGTGAAGCTCTTGTTGGATGAGTATAAGTTGGGCACACACACACAAGCAATCCAAGCAATGTGCACACACAATCAAGCCAAGCAATCAAGGATATAGCAATATGGATTATGCAAGACACAACACAACCAAATAAATATGATATGACAAGATGAATTATGCTCAACACAAGCAAATATGATATGAATGAAGTATGATGCTTTGCACAAATGTAAGAGAGAGAGTTTAGAGACACGTGGATCAAACGCAAACACAAAAATATATTTCGAGGTTCGAGCACCCTTGCTCTACATCCCCGCCTATACCACCGTGTAGGATTTCCAATCCACTATCTCCCACCGAGGGAACCTCTACCGAAGAGGATTTGTTACAACACTTAGGAGTACCAAACTCCTCTCTCAAACAACCACCTCACAACCGAGGGGTAGGCCCGTAGCCAAATACAACAACCAACACCTCTACCGAAGAGGGTTACAACCAAATCTCCACCTCTCACTAGAGGGAGCAAACCAATCACCCGATCACCTCTACCAAAGAGGGATACAATAAGAATAAGGGTGTTTACAACAAGTGGTTCCAAAAACCACAAACTTAAACTCTCTTTCTTTTTCTCTTTTCTTTTCCACAAAATAAGATGCTAATAGATTAGGATAGTATGATAGCTCAAGTGTGGAAAACTAGGTGTTTGAAAAATAAGAAACAAAGAAAAACTCTTGGGAAAATTCTTGCAAAAGATAAAGAATGAGAAACAAGACAAATCTCCCAAAATATTCTTTTCTTTGATTTTTCCAAAACCTAAAACAATAAAGATTGAAAGATTAAAGCCCGAAACACTTTTGAAAAACTTGTTTTAAACACTTCAGAAAACCAGAATTTTTTCTCTTCAAAAACTTGGCCAAAATCCCCAAAGAGATGGGGTTTATATAGGCCCATCAGAAAACTAGCCGTTAGGCTGAGCTGGCAGCCTGACAGGCTGCCGGTCGACCGCCAACGGTCAGAAATATGACCGTTGGGCAACTGCGGTCGACCGGCCCGGTCGACCCAACCAAACAGAGAGCAGAGCTCTCATCTCAGTCGACCGGCACGGTCGACCCAAACAACCCGAGAGCAGAGCTCTCAGACCCGGTCGACCGGCTCGGTCGACCGTTTTTGTGTCTGCCCAGACGTGCACATCTGTGCACGTCGGTCGACCCTACGGGTCAACCGGCTCTTGGTGCGGTCGACCGTCCGGGTCGACCGACCAGCCTGTCAGCACAAAAAAAGACAGAAAATTTGAGAAAAATATTTTCTAAAAAATCTTTTATCTCTTTTAAAAATACCATAAAAATTGTTTTATCATTTTATATTTAAACTCAAACAAGTGATAAAGAATTTCAAGACAATATATCAACATATCAATTCATTTTTGTGTCTTGCAAATTTTATCAAAAACAAAGCTTGTATTTTTGTCAAACTTGATTTTTTCAAAACATGAATAGGATAGTCAAAATAAGTTTGTCTAGCAACTTTAAAGTATGTATGTATATCTAGAACATATCTAATATACATAGAAATAAAGTAAACTTGTTTTGATCTACTATCCATGAAAACCAAAATCCAGATCATGAAATGTGTATGTTGTGTGCACTTGAGCATATCAACTATACTAAGCTTTACAAATGGATCTAAAACACACTAAACTAACCTATGGATACCTAAGTCTTCTTGATGATCTTCATCTTCAAGTTGACTTGCTCCAAACCTCCATCCATGGGCTAGGCAATGTGTGATCTTGACGCTTTGGCCCTGGAATCATCATGAAAAGCTTCTAAGCACCTTGTTGAAGCTAATCACCAACTAATATCTTGGTTAATGATCTGAAACTTAAACAACACAAGATTATTAGTAAACATAACTACATGAGTTAATCATCATCAAAACTAGAGTGGAAGGCCTTTGGGCCAACAATCTCCCCCTTTTTGATGATGACAAAACTCATGGAGTTATATATATGCATGGATTAAAGTTAGGCTTCAAAGAAGCTCCCCCTTAACTCATGCATAGACAAGTAAATAAAATATATGCAATGAATGTACATAAACATGTATGCATCAATATGCATAAAACACAAACACATGTTCTAGAAGCTCTAGTTACCAATTAAATTAATAAAGCATTAACAACATAAACACTAGATGCTCTAGATACCAATAAAAACTTAATACTTACTAATAAAACTTATATATGCAAAAACATAAGTATGCATATATAAAAACATGTTAAACTCTCAAATAATTCTCCCCCTTTTTGTCAATCATCAACAAAGGGGTAAACAAAGTAAAATCAAATCGAACAAATTTTTCTCCCCCTTTTGTCAATCAAAAAGATCGAGAAGGGGTGACTATAAACAACATGATATCAATTGAAAATAAACAAAGATCAATAGATGTTATATGCTATATACTTTCATGAAGAGGAAGACGCTAAGTTAGCTTCCCTACACATATGCATTACATGAAAGAGGGATGTTAAGCTCTAATTCACATAACACACATTATGTAATGCATAAGAGGAGATGTGAAGCTCCCCCCACACACGTGTACCACATACGAAGAGATGTTAAGCTCTTCAATACAAGATACACTCATCATGAATCTATATGCATATAGTCAATACAAATCAAAACTTTTGTATTTTTCTTAAAAAAAAATTTTAGATACCAATTTTAAGTAAAAACACATGATACATCTTGATATCAATTGAAATTAAACATAATAAATTTTGAATGTCTAAACAAAATTTTGATACCAATTGTAAATAATTTTCATATTAAATATATGATACCAATATGAAATTTTTTTCAATCATAAAGTTAGGGAGTGGGAAACAAATACCATTTGAAGAATCACCAATTGAAAGACAAAATTAAATTTTCTCCCCCTTTATGAAATACCAACTAAAAGGATGCATGGGCTTGATACCAATTTAAAGGTAATCAATTGAAACAAAATTGAAACTCAAGCACTAGCATAAACAAGATTTTGTGAAAAATTTATATCTTAATCACAAATAAAAGTGTATGAAATGGAATGAGTACCAATCACCAATAGATGATACCAATTGAAAATATACATACACAATAAACATATGAGTATACAAAAAGATCAAAATGATACCAATTGAAAGAGTTCAATGATACCAATTGACATAGCAATAAGTTCAAGTGTATACATCACATTACAATACCTCCCAATCAAGGTTCAAGTTTTAAATGATTTTCATTTAAAGCATACAAGACCATGATCTCCCATCCATCCTCCCATAAAGGGTAGGGGTTTTCAAAAATAGATTTGAAAATAAGCTTGTTTGAAAATCACTACCATAGTGAAGAATACTGTAACTAGTTAAATGGAAAATCTTTTAAACTAGTACGAAATCCTTCAAGTAAGGAATACAACAAAATAGTTTTTCATGAAATAAGAAATCCTCATGAAAATCAACACTCTAATCCAATTAAGCACAATTTTGACTCATGAAAACAAAACATGAGCAAGCAATAAAAGTGAGTGTACATATAAAGTGTGAATATCATAATCATGAAATTTTTTTTTTATTAAGCTCAATTATTCCTTAATCATGAAAACACGAAAATCATCAAAACTTATTTAATCTTCACGGCATATGTATGTCTAATACAAACTAAAGTATACATACATATCCAAAACACAACGAGTCCACAATTTATATATGCATGAAGGCACGTTGCTCAAAAGGATAAACATGTATATCTAATAGTTTGAACAAGATAGACATATACATGAAGTTAAACAATTAAACACAAAATCAAGAAAAACTTCACCAAAAACAAATTTCATTTCATGGTATATGTATGAATTGTCAACACAAGAAGTATACATACATATCCCTAAACACAATTGAGTCCATATATAGATTTGCATGAAAGGCAAATGACTCAAGGAGTATACATGTATATCTTAAAGTTTGGCAATACAAACATATACATGAAGTGAAAACTCATAAAACAAATTCAAAAATAGGAATACAAGTTTAAAATGTATGAATCATCAAAACTAGACTATACTAGCACATGTAATGGGTTCAAATAAGCAATCAAGCCCAAACATATATAAATTTATTTGTGGCCCACTATATGTACAAGTATAAATCTTCTAGTTTTAATGAAAAACTAACATCTAAACATGTAATCAAGGCATAAAGCATAAAAAAAAAATAAAGAATTCACCATGATAAAACTAAAACATGATTATTATGTAAATTCACATGTATTAGATTCATGATGTACATTATAGTTTAAACAAAAGTGAGAACACTAAGAATGGGTTCATACAAGCATGTGTGTCTCAAATACTATATATGTATGTCAAGGATCTAATAATCATGGCATTTACATACTAATCCATAGACAATGAAAACATGCTATAAAACATCAATATGAAATACAACACATATATGATCAATATGTACATGCATGTGCATTAGATCTAGGTCATACAAATTAGTTTTACCAAGGTGAAAACACAAAAATATAAGTCCATATAAAACATGGATGTTTCAACCAACTAATAAGTATAACACTAATCTAATCAACATGACATATTAAGATGATCACTAAACATCAAATCATGCTATGAAAGATAAACATGGAAAGCATGTAAACATAAGGAGTTAGAGATTCGATACCAAAACCAATGAGGGCACCGCTCTATTTCTCCAAAACAAAAGGTGGTCCTCTCCACCAAACTTTCCCTTGAAAGTGATGCATCCAATTGATCTCCTTTAAGTCCGGAACGCATCCACTCCAAGGTGTCATCACTCTCACGTCATGTGAGAGCCCACACCTATATCAAAAACAATAGGAGGGGTGGTCTTTGGTACCCACATCTTGTTGGGTCCATGGGGGTTAGTCCCTTCCCTAACCCAAACAAATTTCTTTGCTAAATTTGAAACATTTAATCTATCATAACAAAATTTAGCAAGATGACCTTTTCGGCCACAATGTGTACATGTGTACACATGAGCATACATGTGTTGATGGTGTCCGTGTAGAGCATGTGTATGCCGTGGAGGGTGTGCATGCATAAAAGTTGGAACTTGTTTCTTACGAACCAAGGTTTCCAAGCGAGTGTGGTTCATGGCACATTGGCTCATAGTGGAGTCCAAACAATCTACTCTCTTCTTTAACATACAAATATCATCATTAATTCTAGAAGAAGAGGTACATGCATTAGGTAGACTAGATGAAGCTACACTAGCATGGCAAACATGTGCAGCAATTTTATTTTGTAAAACAACATTTTTCTTTAAACACATTTCTAAATCTTTAAAAATTGAAGCAATCTTAATTTTAAAGAATCATTTTCTTTTAAAACAAAATCAACTTTTGAAGACAAATTTTCATTTTTCTTCAAAATAGCATGGCAATCATTTTTAGACTTCAAAAAGTTATTTTCTTAAGTGCAAGATCAAGTTGAGATTTTAATGAATCCCTCTCATTAGCAATCTCCTCTTTCTCTTGCAAAACAACATCAAGTCTAGAATGTAAACTCTTATTTTCTTTTTCAATTTTTAGACTTTTCTTTTTCAAAATCTTATAATTTTCAATTAATTTTTCACAAACAATAGAAAGTTATTCATTTAAAGCATGGGCATCAAAATTATCACATGAAGAACTAAAGCAATCATCACTATCTAAGTGGGGTTCCGAATGTACCTCAAGGGAGTCATTCCCTTGGACCATGAAGCATTGTGAATCGGATTCTCCACTAGATTTCTCCGGTTGGTTGGCACTTGAAGCTCGGAGGTGGTGGTGGTTGTTGTTAACTTGTTCCACACTGCAAAGGCGGAATCAATGTTAGAAACATACATAAGATAATCTTTAGATAATGTGCTTCTAATGGCCTCTAGGGCTTGTGCATTGGCCCCTATATGATTGCGATCACTAAGGAAGGATTCCTTGGTAATAGCAAGATAAACTTTATGACCTAGGGTTTGTAAATAAACGGTCATCCTAATCTTCCAAACATGAATGTTGGAAGGGTCAAACATAGGTAGGGTCATGAAAGCCATGGTAAACTATATGTGTGCAAACAAGCAAAATGCAAACAATAGATTAGCAAGCAAATGGATCTCACTCCTAGGATGTTAAGCCTAAGTATCAGGAGCACTAGCTCTGATACCAATTGAAAAACACCTAGAGGGGGGTGAATAGGTGTTAGTGCTAATCTAAAACTTAATGCAAAACTAAGTGCGCTAAATGCGGAAGCTAATGCAAATTATGCACAAACTAATACAATACAACAAGTGTAGCCGAATTCCCCTTGCGAGGCTCTGGACTAACTCCCCTTGATTCCCCTTGAAATGGGTTGAGGCGCTATGTGAAGCTCTTGTTGGATGAGTATAAGTTGGGCACACACACACAAGCAATCCAAGCAATGTGCACACACAATCAAGCCAAGCAATCAAGGATATAGCAATATGGATTATGCAAGGCACAACACAAGCAAATAAATATGATATGACAAGATGAATTATGCTCAACACAAGCAAATATGATATGAATGAAGTATGATGCTTTGCACAAATGTAAAGAGAGAGTTTAGAGACACGTGGATCAAACGCAAACACAAAGATATATTTCGAGGTTCGAGCACCCTTGCTCTACATCCCCGCCTACACCACCGTGTAGTTTCCAATCCACTATCTCCCACCGAGGGAACCTCTACCGAAGAGGATTTGTTACAACACTTAGGAGTACCAAACTCCTCTCTCAAACAACCACCTCACAACCGAGGGGTAGGCCCGTAGCCAAATACAACAACCAACACCTCTACCGAAGAGGGTTACAACCAAATCTCCACCTCTCACTAGAGGGAGCAAAACCAATCACCCCTCACCTCTACCAAAGAGAGGATACAACAAGAATAAGGGTGTTTTACAACAAGTGGTTCCAAAAACCACAAACTTAAACTCTCTTTCTTTTCTCTTTTCTTTTCCACAAAAATAAGATCCTAATAGATTAGGATAGTATGATAGCTCAAGTGTGGAAAACTAGGTGTTTGGAAAACAAGCAACAAAGAAAAACTCTTGGGAAAATTCTTGCAAAAGATAAAGAATGAAAAACAAGACAAATCTCCCAAAATATTCTTTTCTTTGATTTTTCCAAAAACCTAAAACAATAAAGATTGAAAGATTAAAGCCCGAAACACTTTTGAAAAACTTGTTTTAAACACTTCAGAAAACCAGAATTTTTTCTCTTCAAAAACTTGGCCAAAATCCCCAAAGAGATGGGGTTTATATAGGCCCATCAGAAAACTAGCCGTTAGGCTGAGCTGGCAGCCTGACAGGCTGCCGGTCGACCGACCCGGTCGACCGCCAACGGTCAAAAATATGACCGTTGGGCAACTGCGGTCGACCGGCCCGGTCGACCAAACCAAACAGAGAGCAGAGCTCTTCATCTCGGTCGACCGCCACGGTCGACCCAAACAACCCGAGAGTAGAGCTCTCAGACCCGGTCGACGGCTCGGTCGACCGTGTTTTTGTGTCTGCCCAGACGTGCACATCTGTGCACGTCGGTCGACCCTATGGGTCGACGGCTCTTGGTGCGGTCGACCGTCCGGGTCGACCGACCAGCCTGTCAGCACAAAAAAAGACAGAAAATT